>JAJIBD010033569.1:0-13659 GCA_021461705.1 Cryptotis parvus | reverse complement strand
GACTGGCAAGAGAAATTAAATCCACTAGTTTGTACCCTGATGTAATGCTGAATGTTGTTCGGTGAATCCCAATAAGTTACAATAAAATATTAAGGTACTTTTGCTTATTTGTTCAATACTTATTGTAAACACAATTAACACTCATTTTTTCTCAGACACAATAATGATTTGGCAACGACCCTTCAAGGAGAGTAACATATAGTTGTCCGTGACTAAACACCGGTTTCAGGCGCATTTAGTTGAGATTGTTCAATAGTCTATCCCCACTGGCCGGTTCTGAAGAGGCCTCCAGTCCTCATAAACACTTCCGGGTGCTTGTATTAAGTTCAAAATAAGTGACATGTGTTTTGTATTATGTTGTAGAAGCGTTACGATTAACTTCAAAAAAGATCAAATAAATAAACACTCAGAGATGCATGATTTCAGGGAACATTCATTTTCTTTCTCATCACCTGTCACTCCACGACCACAGCTGAGCTGCTCGCCAAGAGCTTCAAAAGCTCCTTAACGGCTGGTTAAATTCCCCGCTAACACGACCACTTGTGACATGGTCTATGGCCAGCCAAAAAGGCAGAGATTTGCTGTCCCTCTTGGGCACACAGCACCCTGGAGCGGTGGCGTATCTGGGCTCCCGATGCCATGGGGCAAAGAGGTCGTTAGCCTGGGGGCTGGGCTAGCAGACATGGAAATAAACATAGATTATTCCAGGGAATTCGTCCTCCTGAGGTGGGAAGGCCTTCAATTCCGGGAAGGAAAGATTGCATAAGCACGTACGTTGAGATTTCTCTCCACAGAACATGCGGAAGGAGCTGAACACAGAGGCAGAAGTCCGCAGAAGGGCAAAACTGCTGTCAGGATCTCTCCTGAGCACTGTGTGAGAAACCATTAAGCTCAAAGACAAGGACAAGTAGGAGACAGAGGTTGCACCCCTCTCCCCAACTTATCCGGAGCCCTAGATGGGGCAGGGCCTGGGGATCTGCTGCTAATAAAATCACAGCTGCTGGTTGAGGCTGATGGTGTGGAGTAAGTAGAAAAAGCCCCAGCCTCCGGGATCTGGCTCTCTCCACCTTACCCCTTCTCTACCAATTTCCCCTTCCTCTTCTTTGGGCACTTTGACCCCACTGTTCCCGCTCATGCCTCCTGCCTCTCTCTCTGAGTCTCTCATGAGAATCTCACTAAGTCACCCTCTGTGGCCATTCACGATAAGAACCCCATCTTCGGAGGATGCACACTCCTTGTGTTCTTACAGCCCCACCTCTCATACTCCTCCCCAGCTAACCCAATATGGCTTTGCTTTTTTTTAGTTCTAGTTCTTTTTCTGTTTGTTTTGTTGGGCATCTCTGGCTGCGCTCAGGGTTTACTCCTGGCTCTGTGCTCATGTCAGAGCCTAAACTCCAGGTGGCTATGTGCAAGGCAAGGGCCCTACACACTCGCCTATACCATCGTTCTACAAAACCAGTCCTCTTTGATGAGCCCCCTCAATCAACGGCTGTCAGCTCAAGAAGCAAAATCCCTCTATCAGAAAAATCTCGTCTGCTCACGACTATACTCTACACCCAAAAGAGTACAAAGCTCAGGATGACTGAAGAAATAAAAGGTACAAGAGACAAATGAAACAGTTAGATCAGCCTAAATACAATAAACACCAAGCAAAGAGATCATTTCAAAATGCGATTCCACGATCAATAATAAACTTAAGTGTTACAGGAGGCTGAGTAGCACTGGAAATGGAGAAAGAGCTTGTATATCTAGTACTATTCTTGCATCTAATTACTCTTCTCTACTCTGAGATCACACAAGCATATCTTCATACAGAGATTTTATAACATAGATTCATATGTATACATATAATTTAATTACACTGCCTGAAAAAAGTATTATTTCTGAGTCATTAAAATTGCTTTTGAAGATCTGACAGTCTCAAAAAACTTAAAAACTGTATGGGGGGAAGATGTAGAATCAGCAGTTTGGGGGTCAAGATTTAAGCTTTATGTGCAGTATGCCCATGTCGTCCTTGGTTCCCAGCACAGCCAGGGAGCAGCCCTGGCATAATCTTGCCCACCTGTGAGCAGAGACTAACCAGAAGAATAACCAGAGAATAACCAGAAAATAACCTAGGCCTCCCCTGAGCAACTCTTGAGACCCCCTAAAATATATGGGGAGGGTTCACATATCTTTCACCCAAGCCTCCCATAAAAATTAACAGCTAGTATAGGGAGAAAAACAAGATTCTAGACAGGAGTTTGGCACTGTAAAGAATCTGTACAGATCTGGCCTTTGCTTCTATGCTCATGTACATGCCATTTAAACATGCCCACATTTTACCACAGACATGGCTATGGTTTAGAACACTATGTGCACGGGGATTCTAGTCTTTATCTTATTCTAATCTAATCCTAATCAATGTATAAACAATGTTTGGTGCAACATTAGGATGTAATGAATGATTTTCAAAAAATACTTGGCCAACTCAAAATGAGCACGCTTCAGATCATGGTCACACTCCATTTTATTTTTGCAAAATAAACTTGATTTTTTTTGCAAAATAAACTTTGATTTGCTGCAGATACCAAATCTGCAGCAACGAAGGTGAGAGGCAGTAGCAGGTGGAGCTGTATTGTCCGGGCAGCCACGTTCACACTCGGAGCTTCATCAAACCAGCACAACCCACACACTTACCTCACCCCACCCACAGTCCTTTCCATTGCTGCCTCTTCTTCCTCCTTCACCCTGATCTTGGACATCCCCAGACCTTTTCTCCTTCTCTATGTGCTCAGGAGGGCTGCAGAAACGAGTCATGTGCCCTGGGATTCTCTTGGCAATGGCTTTGGAGACGAAGCAGAATTTCCTTGGGTTCTCTTCCAAGCTGTGCTGCCATGTCAAGCCCACACCACCCTGTTACTTAGTTGCAGCCCCTAGTCTGATGCACCCTGAGCCATTTAACTGGCCACCTAGTGAGGATTCTTGGCTCACTTCCAGTTTCTGATGTTATAATCACGCTTCCAATAAATGTTCTTGTACAAATTTCTTGTATGAAAGTTTTCCTTTCTCAGGAATAACTGAAAAACATGTGTGACTGTTGGGTGCCCTGGTCAATTCATTTTTAGTTTTAAAGGATATTTCAAAAATTATTTCCAGAGTGACTATATCATTTTTACAGTCTCTCATTAGCGTATGCATGTGTGGCACATATATGAGCAGTGAGCCTACATCTGAGAACCTACTCCCTCTAAATTCTTGCTGATACTGGACATTTTGGCTTTCTGTTAGCTGTTCGGATAAATGGGAAGTGCTACCCTTGCTGGCTTGACTGCATTTCCTAATGGTTAGTGATATCCAACATTCTGTGTCTTTTCTTTTTATTTCTGGAGTACACCTAGAGATACTCAGAGATCTCCCCTGATACAGTATCACTCCCTGACACTCAGGGATCACTCCTGATGTGCACAGGCAACCGTGCTGGTGCCAAGGATCAAAAGGGGGTCAGTTATGAGCAAGAGGTGCTTTGACCCTTTATTGTCTCATGTGATTATTTTTCATGTATTTATATATGGAAAAATAAGCACATAGGACCAATGAAACCATTGACATGCTTTTTCTGCCAATTTTTAACTGGATTTTTTTATGGCTTGATAGTTCTTCATATATGCTATATATACCTCTTGATAGCTGGGTGGCTTGCAAATATTTTCTTCTAGTCTGTTTGTCTTTTTGTCCACCAAAAGGGTCTTTCTCTGAATCACATTTTTAACTTAGATGAAGTCCAATTAATTATTTCTCCTCTTATGGATTCCGCTTTCAGGGTCAAGTAGCCTTGGAACCCAAAGGTTTTGTTTTCTCTTTGCTTTATTTTTTCTGAGGCTGTGTGCCATGATCCATTTTGAGTTAATATTTGTTTAAAGACCTGTGGTGGCAGCCAGGGTCCTTTTATGCCTGTGGAGTGTGGCACCTTTTATTGGAAAGGTTATCTCTTCTCCACTTAGTTGCTTTTGCTCCTTTGTCAAGCGTTTATTGAGTGTATTTATGTGGATCTCTTCCTGGGTTCTCTGCTTCTCTCCATTTGGGGAGCGCCCCACTAGCACCTCATTTCACTGCTCCAGCCACAAAGACAGCCTTAGAGTGCTTTCTCCTACTTTCTTTCTTTCTCAAAAAATGTTTTAGACTATTCCAGAGCATTTCTCTCACCATAAATATTGAAAAAATAAGCTTGCCTGTGTCTACAAAACATCCCCAAAATGTCTACTTGCTATTTCACCAGATCCAGTGTGAAATTCTTTCTTTCAGAACTGAAAATATCTATGTCATTTCCTTCTGACCATGTGGATTTTTATGAGAAATCTTCTGCCATTCAAACTGGTGTCTTTCTTTGGCTTTTTGTTTTGAGCCACACTGGCAGTGCTCAAGGCCTACTCCTGGTGCAGTGCTAAGGGAGGGAAGATACTCCCCAGCAGTGCTCAGGGGGACCATGCAATACCAGGGATCAAACCTAGGCCTCTAACATACAAAGCCTGAGCTCCAACCCTTGCATCATCTCCCTGGCCCCAAACTGGCTGTTTTCAAATAAAAAAGGTACCCTTTCTCTCTGGTTGTTAATTCAGTAAAGCACTTGCCTTAGAGGTCTCAGTATGCAAATTGATCCCTGACAACTAACTGGAGTATGTGACACAGCATATCACATTCCTGCTGGCAATCCTGGGGTATGTGTGGCAAACAGAAACATAAGAAAGGGAAGAGAGGCGGAGTGAATGTACCATGGGTAGGGCATTTGCCTTACATGAGGATGACCCAGGTTCAATTCGGCATCCCATATGGTGCCCCAAACACCACCGAAAAGTAATTCCTCAGTGCAGAGCCAGGAATAATCTCTGAGCAACTCCCAGGTGTGTGCTAAAAATCCAAAAAGCTAAAAAAAAAAAAAAGAAAAAGCAAGAGGACGGGGAGAGATGATCTGTTCATTCCATTAACTTTTCACTTGTCACTATTAGTTTAAGGGCTCTCTGTGATCTCATGGTACAGTGTGTCTTTCAGTTTCCCATACCTGGGGGCTTCACCCTGCTCTGTCCAGCTGTTGGTTTCTGGTTTCTACTGCTGGGAAACTTGTCCGGCCATGATCCTTCCGGACCTTCGAGGATATGATCATTCAATGATTTTGTTCTGTAAATCCCAGACACTCTTGGTTTCTGTTTATTTCCCGCTATTTTCTCTTTATTGTTCAGATTGAATAAATTCTATTGATTCATCATTATCTCATGAATTCTGGCCTCTGCCATCCCACACTGTAAATATGCTTCCATCAAGTTTGACTTCTTAGTAGTTTTTGAAAACTATCACTTCTCTGTAGCTCATTTCTGTAACTCCTATTTCTTTGCCAAGATCTCTCCCTTCATCACACCAAAAGTTTGTGTATTTGTTCCATGGAGCATTTTTATGAGGCTTGCTGATGATTAATGTCAGATGCCTCCAAAGATTTAGGTCAGCCATCTGGGGGATTGATTCTGGCTCTCTTTGAATCTTGGCTTGAAGGAGAGTCCAGGTATCTTGGATTCTTATAAGGAGTCTTGTTCGATTCCAATGGATTTTAGCAGGAAGTTAGCCTTCTTAGGGGCTGGAATAAATTATCTTACTTCTTACTTGTTGGTGCTTAGGGATTACTCCTGACTGTGCTCAGAGATCACCCCTTGGTAGTACTTTGGAGACCATACACAGTGTGGAACAGAACCCAAGTCAAGGGGTACACAAGAGCTTTAGTTGCTGTACTTCTTGCTGGCTCCCTAATTTCTGCCTTTGTGTTTAGTTCCAATGATGTTTGGCTTTCTGTGCTGTTGCTTGTCTTGCTATTTTGTCCCAGAACTGTCTCTCTCCCTAGTGCTGCTGGGATGGTGTGTGGTATGGCTGAAGGCATCTCCTTTTGACCAGCTACTGTGCTCGGGAGCCACCTGCAGAGAGAGGTTCGTTGACTGATTGTCTCCACTCTGGTAGAAGCAAACACTGTGAACAGAGGAAACAATCCATCCATAACCTTTGTGCCATACGATCTTCTCTGTAACGTAGCTATGATTCCACCCTCTGCATGCCCCACCCATTCCGAAGCCAGGTGTATGGAGCAGGAGCTGAAGGTTCAGTTTCTAGCAGACCAACCACCAGCAGGCCTTATGCATTGAACGCAAGCGCCAAGGCTGGGTCCCCTCTCTTGCCGCTGTTGTTCCCAGTGACGGAGCAAGACTGAGTTTCCACACTAGATGCATGACTTCCCTTCCCTGCACCCTTTGCCTTTGGCAAGAGATAGTCAGAGAGACACAGAGAGAGGCAGAAAGACAGGAAGTGGGAGGTGGGGGTAGAATGTCTATTCTCCATTGTGTTTCTATTTTGTCTGAGCAGAGCTTCTTGTGGTTCCAATGTATAGACTTTTCAAGGCTTCAGTTCCTGGGTATCTGGGAGATTAAAAAAAAAAACCCAGGGGGGTCACGTCTGCAAAGAATGAAAAACCATGCAATTTGCTAAAACTTGGATGGAAGTGGAGGACATCATATTAAGTGAAGTAATCCGGAGGAGGACAAATGCGGTGTTTTCGTTTATCTGCCGTGGTACAGAATAACAGGACAAGGGAACACAGGTATCAAAGGAGAAGTCTCAGATGACTCTGGACTCTAGATTGTAGAGAACAGGGAAGGAAAGAAACAAGGTATGGGAGGTGAGGAGTAATAAGAGGTCAGTGGGAGGTAACTGGGGCAAGACTGGGTCATTACAGAGTGAAGGTATATGTGTATGTCTGGAACATGGAGCCAGCAACACAGCAGACAGAAAACCCAAACTAATAACTAATCTTAAAAAAAGTGCATGCCGAGGAGGCAGGCTCAGGGGCTGGAGGGAATCTGGGGAGCACTGATAGGAGGATGATGACACAGGTAATGAGATTGGTGTTGATAATTATATACCCGAAATTGGAAATTTCCAACTCAATTTCCAATTGGTGTTGGAAAATATATATATTATTATGAACAATATGAAAAATTATGACGTCAAAAGATCAAGTGCGCCAGTTACAAGATGGTCAGATTTCTTTGTCAAGACCCTGAATGAACGGTTTGAGGCTCTTTGTATTCCTGGAGCAGCAGATGCCATTGGGCTACCCTGGCACACGACTGGGACAAATGGAAACGTTACTGGTGCCCACTCGAGCAAATCGACAAATGGGATGTCAAGTGATCAAGTGACTATGAACAACACTGTAAATCACAGTGCCTCAATTAAGAAAAGGACAGAAAATGTAGGATGTTAGGGGAGATGGTTCACAGGGCTGGCATCCAATCCCAGGCACCTCATGGTCCCCAGAGCAATGGGGAGTCATTCCCCCTGCACCAGAGAAACCCCTGAAACGCTCAGTTGTGACCCAACTGCCACCCCACAAAAAAGAGGAAAGAGAAAAAAATCCAACCATCTAGCACACTGCACTCCTCCAGGTCTGGATTCTTTAGCCTACCTGGCACTTTTCTTTCTAGGTTTTGGAGCCCTTTGATCACTGTCTATTTAATAACTTCTGGGTATTTCGTTATATTTAGAGAGGAGGAACAGAGGAAAGTCAATCTGTGGTATCTTGTTCTGGAACTGAAATCCAGAAAGTAATATCATTTGGGCTTCATAATCAGGTCTTTAATCCATCTGAAATTGATTTTAGTGTATGATGTGAGACTGATATCTAATTTCTTTTTCTCTCCTATAGATATCCAATTGTCTTGGCACCATTTTTTGAAAACTGTCCTTTATCTAATTCTCTGCAGGGCTCACCTCTATTTCATATCAAACCTTTCTTTGGGGACCTGCTATTATATATTGCTGTTCTCTTTTGCTGTTTTTCTTTTTTTTTTGCACTAATAATAAAACAACTTAAAGGGGGGGGTACAAATATTTTAAAAATTTTTTGTACTTATTTTGGACCCAGTAGCTTGTTAAAACTTAATAACTTTAAATTTTTATCTAAGGACTCTTCTTAGGCAGGTTCTGTGCACAGTTAGATCATTATTACATGATAACATTTTTCCTTTTCTAACATTTTTATTTGATGGGGGAAGAGGGAAGATTCTTTCTGTATTGACTCAAACTTCTAGTACAGTGTTGAATCGAAGAAGTGGAGAATAAGAGAATTTTGTTCTGTTTGTTCTTATTCCCTAAAGGAAAATTTCCATAACTCCACCATTAAGTGGGATGTTTTCTAAAAGTTTGGGTTGATACATTTTATCAAAATAGAGTCTCCTTTTATTCCCATTTTGCTAAGTGTTTTCTTTCTACTATGAATGTATAGTAATTTCTTCCCTTAAAGGGATAGAAATATATATATATACCTATGCTAACACTAGTTAAAAGAAAACTCAAGTGACTATATTAGAATCAAAGTAGATTTTATAGCAAAAAAAGAGATTGCAATGTATAAAGAGTAATGTCACAGTGATTATGAAGTTAAATTATCAATAGAATATAGACAATTTTATACATTTAGGTAAATAATAATAGTGCTTGGAAATTCTTGAACCTGAGATAGGCAGAAATAAGAAAAAAAGCACGGGTATATAAGAGAATTCTTTTGGAGATTTTTCATCTCTTAATATTTCATATAAACATGTACCAGAGAACCCACAGTGCAATCTTGAATACTAACAAACAACGTGACTCAACTCCTACCTCTATAATATTCCATTCAATAACAACAGGCTACATATTTTTTCTTTCTTTTTTTCTTTTTGAATCACACCCAGCAATGCTCAGGGGTTATACCTGGCTTTTTGTCCAGGGAATTACTCTGACGGTGCTCAGGGGACCATATGGGATGTCGGGAATAGAACCCAGGTCTACATATTTTTCTTATGCATATTGAATATTAATCAAAATAGACCATATTCTGATCCATAAAGAGACAAATTAATTTAAAATAATTTAAGTCACATGTGTTATATAACAAACATAAAAATAAATAGAAAAAATTAAAATATCTTGAAGATCCTAGAAGAAAACCAATAATATTGTACAACAAAGTTGATATAATAAGTTAAAATGAAAAAATAATATACATGAAATTATTAAAAGATAATTCATATAATTATCTCAATAGATGTAGTAAAAGCATTGACAAAATCAATACTCATTTCTGATTTAAGAAACTCAATCCCTAGGGGCTGGAGTGGTGGTACAGAGGGTGGGGGCACTTGCGTTGCAAATGGTATACCTGGATTTCGTTTCTGGCACCCCATATGGTCACCCAAGTTCACCAGGAATGATTCCTGAGTGCAGAGCCAGGAAGTAAGCCCTTAGCATCCCTGGAGTATGGTTCAAAGATGAAAGAGAAAAAAAGGAAAAAGAAAGAAAATGATGCTCTTGAAAACTACATTATAAGATAATTTCCTCAATCAGAAAATTGCTATCTATAAAATCCTTGGTCAACACTGTACTAGTAAAAGACTAAATTCTCCTCCTAAGAACAGCAACAGGACAATAATATTTGCTCTCATTACTTCTATCCAATAGGTCGGATTCTCTAGCCAGTGCATTAAGGCAAGAAAAACAAATGATGTTTTTCCCTGCTCATGGATGGGGAGAATTAAAATTGTCAAGATGGTAATACTACCTAGAGCCTTGTACAGATTCAATGCAGTCCCTACAAGGATACCCATGACATTCTTCAAAGAAATTAACCAAACACTCCTGAAATTCATATGGAATAATAAACCCCCACGGATAGCTAAAGCGATCCTTGGGAAAGAGAAGATGGGAGGCATCACCTTTCCCAACCTCAAACTGTACTACAAAGCAGTAGTAATTAAAACAGCATGGTATTGGAATGAAGGAACAGACCTGTGGACCTATGGAATCCTGACACCTACCCTCAAAGACATGATCAGTTAATCTTTGATAGAGGTGCAAAGAGTCCAAACTGGAGTAAGGAAAGCCTCTTCAACAAGTGATGCTGGGAAAACTGGACAGGTACATGTAAAAAAATGAATTTGGAACTGTGTCTAACACCTTGCACAAAAAATCAGATCAAAATGGATTAAAGATCTCAATATCAGACATGAATCCATAAAGTATGTTGAAGAAAATATAGGAAAAACACTCCACGACATTGAAGCTAAAGGCATCTTCAAAGGTGAAACATCACTAACAAAGCAACTAGAAGAAGAGATAAACATATGGGACTACATGAAACTAAAGAGCTTCTGCACCTCGAAAGAAACAGTGACCAAGATAGAAAGACAGTCCACAGAATGGGAAAGAACTTTCACCCAATACCCATCTGATAAGGGGTTAATATCCAGGATATATCAGGCACTGGTACAGCTATATAAGAAGAAAACAGCCAACCCCATTAAAAATGGGGGAGAAGAGACGAACAGAAACTTTGACAAGGAAGAAATTCGAATGGCCAAAAGGAATATGAAAAAATGCTCATCATCACTAACCATCAGAGAGATGCAAATCAAAACAACAATGAGATATCACCTCACACCACAGAGACTGGCCCATATCCAAAAGGGTAAAAGCAACAAGTGCTGGCGTGGATGTGGGGAAAAGGGGACTCTCATACATTATTGGTGGGAATGTCGACTTGTACAACCTTTCTGGAAAACAATATGGACATTCCTCCAAAGACTAGAAATTGAGCTCCCTTTTGACCCAGCCATACCACTCCTGTGGAATATACCCTGGGAAGCCAAAAACACACAGCGGAAACACAATCCACACTTTTATTTTCATAGCAGCACTATTCACAATAGCCAGAACCTGGAAACAACCAGTATGCCCGAGAACTGATGACTGGATAAAGAAACTGTGGTACATCTACACAATGGAATACTATGCAGCTGTTAGGAAAAATGAAGTTATGAAATTTGCCTACAAATGGATGGACATGGAAAGGATCATGTTGAGTGAAATTAGAAGGAAAGAGAGAGATATAGAATGACTGCATTTATTTGCATGACATAAATATATATATATATATATATTATATATGACACCAAAATCCAGTGTCAGGCGAAACGTGGATCAGGAGGTCTTACCAAAAAGTGGAAATTACCGAAAACATGTGGGGAGTCAGAGGTTAGGTAAGACAGAGACATGGGAACATGTGTGAATAAATGTCGAAAGGGCTAATACCAACCTAGAACTGAGCATTAAATACAGGCAAAAAAATGCACATGATGGCCTCTAAGTGTAGGTAGTGCAATACACAATGTGTAGGAGAAGGAAAAGAGAGAGAGGGAGAGAGAAAAGAGATAAAAAGAATCTGCCATTTAGGCAGGCTATGGGAGCGGGAGGGGAATTGGGGACATTGGTGGTGGGAAATGGGCACTGGTGGAGGGCGGGTGCTGGATCACTACGTGACTGAAACCTCTAAACATGAACAACGTTGTAATTGTATATCTCACGGTGGTATAATAAAATATTTAATAAAAAAATAAAGTTAATTGTGGGGGGAAAATGATGTTTTTTAGAGCTATTTTTAGACATACGCATGTGGATTAACATACAATTATCATGGTCTATGTAGGAAGTGCTATGCAATATACAAAAAAAAGTAGAGACTATTTACAGGGTAACAAAATGCAAGATCAAGAAATAAAATTTAATTGTTGTTCTATATACACCAGCAATAAATAATCAGAAATTAAAATACTTTGGGTGAGGAGCAATTTGGCTTACTCTGAGCTCATTCCTGGCAGTGCTAAAGGGATCATGGTCTTAGAGGGTATAGAACAGAAGCTAGTCTTGTGTAAGGCAAATGCCTTGATCCCTGTACAATCTCTAGGAAATTGGAATACTTTTCAATTAAAATATAATAGCATTAAAATATGGAATAATAAGATATAAAACTGGTGCAATACATGAGAAAGTAATCACCAAAATCTATAAAAACACTACTCAAAGAATTTAAATCAGACATGAATAAAGATATATTCCTGTCCATGGGTTAAAGGCTAAAATTATTAAGATGTCAGTAATCCTAAAATACAGTCAACTATTTAAAATATCAGAAGACTATTTTTAGATATAAACAGGCTTACTCTGAAAGTACAGAGACATAAAATGGATGTAGAAAATCGCCAAAATAAATTTTAAAAGAGCAAAGTCAATATATTGGGGGGCTCAATAGTCAATATATTGGGGGCTCAATAGTCAATATATTGGGGTACTGACCTCTGTGCAGACAAACAGATTAATGAATAGAATGGAGACTCAAAATTACATACACATGTATGCAGGCAAGCAAAACATTTTTTTTGCTTTTTGTTTTGTTTGTTTTGTCTTGTTTTAAGGTCATACCTAGCTGTGCTCACAGCTTACTCTTGGCTCAGTTTTGAGGGGTCACTCTTGGTGGTACTAGGGATCAAGCTAGTGTTGGCTGCATTCAAGGCAAGTGCTTATTACACGTACTGTCTCCTCAGCACCTCCCAAAACTGACTTTTAACAAAAAGCACAAGGACATTTTAGTGCTGGATAGTTTTCAACAAATGGTACTAAAATAAGTGGATATCCATTTGAAAAAAAATGTAAAGAAGGAAAGAAGGAATTCCAACCCTATTTACAAAATTAAGATATGTTATTTATTAAAATGTGAAACTGAAGATTGTATAAGGGAAAGCGATAGCAATTGATCGGGTTGGGTATTATACAACTATTCTTCTGGTACTGGATAAGGTTCATTGATGATCACCTTTACTTCGCACATCTGCTGCCCTCCATATTCCACAATCCAGAGGCCTGGAAATGACACTCTCAGACTGCTTGTTATAAGATTGTCACTTGTCACTTGTCTTCCCATTTTTCATCGATTTGCTCAAGCGGGCACCCGTAACATCTCCATTCATTAGGAATGAGGTTCATTATTGTTACTGTTTTTGGCATATCGAATACACCACGGGTAGCTTTCCAGGCTCTGCCATAGCTCTGGGTTCATCCCAGGGGGCCCAGTCTTTTTCTATATAAGACCATCAACCATCCAGGGCCCCTGGGGCAAAGCTCTGTATGTAGACAAGCCTGTCTCCTGTCTGCCACCTGCCCGATGCAACCGGGCACCGCAGCGACACCTGCAAAACCTGGAGGGGCAGGGTTCAAAAGAGGCCCAAGCCACTTGGATACCACAGCTAGGAATAATGGAATAGGACCACAGCTCTATTTCGTTGGTTTTCAGAACTGAGGCCATGATTAAGAGGGACGGCTGGAGGCATTCATATTGTGCCACTAGAGGTGAAATCCTTGGACCAGCACAAGACAGACCAGAGGCGAAAACATTTGCCAAGAATGTTTTCATTAATCAAGAATGAAAGTAGGAGGTTTGAAGAAGATCAGATACCATCGTAGTTCCGACCATAAACGATGCCGACTGGCAATACAGTTGCGTTATTCCCATGACCTGTCAGGCAAAGTCTTTGGTTTCTGGGGGAGTATGGTTGCAAAGCTGAAACTTAAAGGAACTGATGGAAGGGCACCACCAGGAGTGGAGCCTGCCTCTTAATTTGACTCAACACATGAAACCTCACCCGGCCCAGACACGGACAGGATTGATAGATTGATAGCTCTTTCTCGATTCGCGGGTGGTGGTGCATGGCTGTTATAAGATTATGAAAAAAAAGTTACACTGCTAATGAATATATTAAAGTATAATTTGGA
>JAJIBD010033568.1:0-65875 GCA_021461705.1 Cryptotis parvus | reverse complement strand
TCTTGTTTCTGAGCTTTTCTCTGTGTAGTATTTTATCTCTCTTGTTCATTGCCTTACAGATTCTAGCTCCCTCAGCTCCTTCTGTTCCTATTCTCTGTCTGCTCAACTCAGTGACTTTCATGGACCTTGGAACTTTCTTGATGCCACAAGTCCTAAAATTTCCTCTAATGGCAATGCCTATCTCATGGTAGAACTTGTCCTTTACTGCTTATTATTTGATGTTTGCAAAAGAGGCTTATCAGTGAACAACTGGTTTACCCTGCTAGCAACACAATGAGAATTCTCTTTGAGAGTTTCAGTAGGACTAAAATAAGGGGCCACTAATGGGTGGTGGACATTGACAGTCATCCGAAAGGAGTTGCTAGATGGAAATACTTAGGAGGAGTAGGGAGAGCTTGGGAGTGCAGTCTGAGCTGGAAACTCAAGTGTTTTCCAAATTTCTTCACTCAAGCACACAGAGATTGTCTTTTATGCTCATGTATGTTCATCTGTTTGATCATCTATTCCTTCCCTCCCTCTTCCATCTATGTGGTGAATTTGGTGATGATATTTCCAAGTTTTATTTTGGCTTTTATGAACTTTGTCACACTTCCCCCATGCCTAGTTTGAAAATGCTTTGTGATATGAGACTTAAGCTCTGCTGCCAGATTGTAAATTTACGTAGCCTCCAAAGTCAAATTTGGGGAATGTGTATTTTTTTTTCTGTATTTGAGTTATAAAAATACAGATCTAGTTACAGTCTTCCGGAATCCCTTCAGGATAATATCTAATATTTATTAGAATGAAACTAAGTTTATTTGGGGCAGAGAATCTGTTTATTTTTAGTTAGCTGCTTCTACTTAAACATTTACTTCTAACTCTTTGATGATGAATACTCTTTAATAGTTCATATATATTGTTTGATCTTGTACCTCTATTTAATTGACCATGAGGATTCAGAGTAGTTAAAATCAAGGGTTTGAGAGATAGTTTGGGAGTTCAGCTGCTTGCTTGCATGTGGATTATCCCCTTCTCTGCAGTACCACATGGGGTTCTCCAAGCTCTGCCAGAAGTGACCCTAAAGCACAGAACCAAAACTAAACACTGAACACTATTGTATGTGATCTAACCTGCACCCTCACCGCAAAAATTGCAGTCAAGGACTCATGGTTAATGGCATGGTAAAAATGACCACTTAATGAGAATCTTTTACAAAAGGAGATTGACATGGTCAGAATGTCCCATGAGAGTTTTTGCTTGAAACTGTTGCAAAAATCTTGAGCCCTATGGAACTTGGTTTTTAAAATCTTAATGATAGTCAATAAATTCTTAATGGATATGTTTAAAGAAATCATTACATCAGGATGTCAGAAGGAATTGAAAGAAGTGAAAAGGCTAATTGATCAATGCACTATAGAGAGTTTTGGTAGTAGTATTTTTATTTAATTTTACATTGCTTCTATGATGCTATATTTCTAGCAGGTTAAAATACAAATTTAGTATTTAATTTTTATTTCTTTAGTCTTTGGGACCACATATACAATAATGTTCAGTGTTTAGTTTTGGTTCTATGTTGTAGGGTCACTTCTGGTGGAGCTTGGAGGGACCCCATGTGGTACTGCAGAGAACTGAGGTAATCCACATGCAAGCAAGCAGCTGAACTCTGGAATTATCTCTCAAACCCATTAGCGCTTGATCATTCCAGAAGGGCTCAGGGAATTTTGTGGGGGAGCAAGGATTGCACCTGGATCCACCACATCAAAACAACGCCCTACCTACTATATTCTCCCTCCAACACCTACTAGTTCAGGACTTTAAATGTGTGATATTGAGGCCGGGTGATAGCACAGTGGGTAGGGTGCTTGCTTTGCACACGGCTTACCGGGTTCAGTCCCTGGCATACCATATGGTACCCCGAGCACTGCTAGGAGTAATTCCTGAGTGCAGAGCCAGGAGTAATCCCTGAGCATTGCAGGGTGTGACCCAAAAAAGAAAAAAAAAAGTGTGAGATTGTATAAGATATTTTAAAAATAAAAGAGAAATTAAGATGCAAGTATATAGGAAGAAAAGAATTTTCAGTAAAAGACATAAAAATATAGCTAATGATTTTTATCAGTTTCATTTTATAAAAATCAAGAACATTTTCCAGCATTTTTTGCTTACAGTTATTGTAGCAACCCTTCTTGTTCTTCACCCACCCTATATATTTGATATACAGCTATTTGATAGAGTTTTTAAAAAATTTTTTTTTGCTTCATACCCAGCAATGCTCAGGGGTTATTCCTGGCTCTGCACTCAGGAATTAATCCTGGTGGTGCTTGGGGGACCATATGGGATGCTGGGGATCGAACCCGGTTGGCTGCATGCAAGGCAAATGCCCTACCCACTGACTGTACTATCGCTCCGGCCCTTGATATAGGGCTACATTGGGCTACACTGGCATGTGATAGGGTCAAATGGAAATGTTTCTGGCTCCTGCTTGAGCAAATTGACAAATATCAGGATGTCAAGTGATCATCTGAAAATTGTGATAGTTTGGCTTTCTCTTCCTATCTGGATGCCCTCAATGTCTCTTTCTTCCCTAATTGCTATGGCCAGTACTATATTGAATAGAAGTGGTGATAGTGAGCAACATTGTCTGGTCCCTGATCTTAAGGGGAAGGCTTTTTCCCGCCCCACCCCCCCTTTTGAGAATAATGCTTACTGTGGGGTTGAGTGGGTAGCTTTGATGATATTGACTAAACTTCCTTCAGTTCCCATTTTGTGAAGTCTTAATCATGAATTGGTGCTGGATTTTATCAGTATTTTTTTTGCATAATTGATATGTGGTTTTTATTTTTTCTTTTATTGATATGATGTAATATGTTGATTGACTTAACAAATGTTGAATCATCCTTGCATCCCAGGATGAATCCTACTTGGTGATGGTGAATGATGTTTTTTATAAGTCTTGGGATCCTGTTTGCTAGTATTTTGTTGAAGATCTTTGCTTCTATATTTATCAGTGATATAGTCCTGTAATTTTCTCTATTGTTTTTAATTTATATCTCCATCTGGTTTGGGTATCAGGGTGATACGTGCCTTGTAGAAACTGTTTGAGATGTTTCTGTTTCTTCAATTTTCTGGAAAGACTCGAAAAGGACTGGCATAAGGTCCTCTTTAAAGGTTTGGAAGAATTCACTAGTGAATCAATCTGGACCTGGGCTTTTATATTTAGGAAGACTTTTGATTACCCTTTCCATTTCCTCAGGAGTAATAGGTTGAGGTATTTCAAGTCTTCTTGATTCACTCTCTGGAGGTTATAGGAATCCAGGAATCTGTCCATTTCCCTCTAGGTTCTCTTGTTTTTGGCATAAAGACTCTCAAAGTAATCTCTGATGATCTTTTGGATTTCTGTGGTTTGTGCTGTGATGTCTCTCTTCTCATTTCTGATTAGGTATATTAGGGTTCTTTCTCTTCCTTTGTGAGTCTTGCAAGTGTTTTGTTGATCTTGTTTATTTTTTCAAATAGCTAACTTGTAGTTTCATTGACCTTTTGATTGTTTTTGGGGATTCCAGCTCGTTGATTTCTGCTCTAAGTTTTATAATTTTCTTCTTTTTTGCCTTGGTGGGGGCTCCTTTTTGTTGGTCCTTTTCAATGTCTTAAGATGTGAAATCAAATTATTTATGTGGGCCCTTTCTTTTTTTCCTAATGAATGCTTGCAGAGTTATGAACTTTCTTCTTAACACTGTGTTTGCTGTGTCCCACAAGTTCTGTATTTCGTTTCTTCATTTTCATTTGTTTCCAGGAATCTTTTTGATTTCCTCTTTGATTTCCTCTAGGACACAATGGTTACTCAGCATTGGGCTGCTTAGTTTCCAGGTGTTTGATATAGTTCTCTGTCTCTATGTAATTTATTTCTATTTTTTATTGCATCATGGTGTGAAAGATTAGTTGATTTAATTTCTATCTTCTTGATTTTATTGAGGTATATTTTGTGTTTCAGCATGTCTTCTATCTTGGAGAATGTTCCATGCACACCAGAGGAAAAGTATATTCATTTTTTTGAGGATGAAGAGCCCTGTGTATATCGACTACTCCTCTGTCATCCATTTCTTCCTCAGTGCCAGTATATCCTTGCTGAGTCTCAGTCTTCTTGATCTATCAGCAGGTGATAGAGCAGTGTTGAAGTCTCCGAATACAATTGTGTTACTGTCAGTATCTTCCTTGAAGTCCATTAAAGTTGTTTCAAGTATTTTGCTGGCCCCTGGTTGGGTGAATATATACTTAGGAGTATAATTTCTTTCTGATATACATATCCCTTAATTATTAAGAAATGGCCTTCACTGTCCCTTCTAACCTTTTACAACCTGACGTCTATGTTGTCAGATTCTAGTATGGCCACACCAGGCTTTTGGAGGAGTTGTTTGCATGATGAATTGTCTTGTGGCCTTTGACTTTGTGAGTCTGTGTTTGCTCAGATGTGTTTCCTGTAGGCACAGAATGTTGGATTCAGTTTTTTCATCCATTTTGCCATTCTCTGTCTTTTAACTGGTGCATTTATTTATTTCTTTTTTACATTTTTTAATTTTATTATACCACCGTGAGATACACAATTGCAAAGATGTTCATAAGATGTTCATATTTGGATTTTGGTCATACAGTGTTCCAGCACCCAGCCCTAAACCAGTGCCCATTTCCCACCACCAATGTTCCCGATTCCCTCCCCCCTCCCCTAGCCTGCCTCTATGGCAGGTTCTTTATTTCTTTCTCTTTCTCTCTCTCTCTTTCTCTTTTCCTCCCCTTCCACATTGTGAATTACAATACATACTTTACAATGATGTCATGTGTATCTTTTTGTCTGTATTTAATGCTCAGTTCTAGGTCGGCATTAGCACTTTTGACAATTATTGGCGTACTGTTCCATTCTCTGTCTTACCTAGCCTCTGATTCCCACACGTTTGTGATAATTTCCACCTTTGGCAAGACCTCCTGATCCATGTTTCATCTGACCTTGGATATTGGTATCATAATATGTACATATATATTTGTCATGCAAATAAATGCAGTCATTCTATATCTGTCTCTCTCCTTCTGTCTAATTTCACTTAACATGATCCTCTCCATGTCCATCCATTTATAGGCAAATTTTATAACTTCATTTTTTCTAACAGCTGCATAGTATTCCATTGTGTAGATGTACCAAAGCTTCTTTATCCAGGCATCGATTCTCGGACACTCGGTTGTTTCCAGATTCTGGCTATTGTGAATAATGCTGCTATGAACATAAAGTAGGGATGGTGTTTTTTGTTGCGTATTTTTGGCTTCCCAGAGTAGATTCCCAGGAGTGGTATGGCTGGGTCAAATGGGAGTTCAATTTCTAGTCTTTGGAGGAATGTCCATATTGTGTACCATAAAGGCTGTACCAGTCAACATTCCCACCAACAATGGATGAGTGTCCCCTTTTCTCTGCATCCACCCCAGCACTTGTTGTTCTTGCTCTTTTGGATATGTGCCAGTCTCTGTGGTGTAAAGTGGTATCTCATTGTTGTTTTGATTTGCATCTCTCTGATGATTAATGATGATGAGCATTTTTTTCATGTCTTTTGGCCGTTCGTATTTCTTCCTTGTTGAAGTTTCTGTGCATTTCTTCTCCCCATTTTTTTGATGGCGTTGGTTGTTTTCTTCTTGTAAAGTTCTACCAGTGCCTGATAGAATCTGGATATTAACCCCTTGTTAGATGGGTATTAGGTGAATATTCTTTACCATTCTGTGGACTGTCTTTGTATCTTGGTCACTGTTTCTTTTGAGGTGCAGAAACTTTTTAGTTTCATGTAGTCCCATATGTTTATCTTTTCTTCTAGTTGCTTTGTTAGTGGTGTTTCACCTTTGAAGATGCCATGATGAAGAAATGCGCTGTTGCTTCATTCAGTCGCACTCTTCATGGCTGGAACAGAAATGTGCTAGCAATTAACATTCTGGTCAGTGCGGTTTCTCTGCCTCCCCTGGGAGCCAAAGGCCTCTGATTGCGGCCTTGTGGGCAGCTAGTTTCACTATTATTTTATTTCAGTTACAAAATATCTAAGTTTTCTGTTTATCTGTTTTGTTATTGCCTTATTAACAGCTAGACCTGTGTATTTATATTAAAATTTTTGTTATAGGCTAACCTAATGTGCTGTGTTAATCACTGTAAGTTCATTTGTGTCATGTGAACAGGAAACCTTCAGAAGATTCTGTCCCATGATCATCCTCCAGATTATTCAGCTGATTTCTATGCTGCTTATATTAACATTCTTCTTGGAGTTTTCTACACTGTTTGTCGGGATTTGAAAGAGCTCAGGCATCTAGTAAGTTTGCTTTCAACTTTTACATATATATATTTTGATACTTTTACATGTGGAAATAATCAGAGATAGGGTAAAAACTGAAATGAAATCTTATTCCTGAAATTTGGATGTTGGCTTTGAAGCTAACAGACCATGCATAGAGGTTAAAAGTCTGTCAGTTAGTTAAGAAAAAAAAAAAAAACCTTTGACCTGATGGGGAACCTTTTCATGTTTAATTATATGTCTTTTCATGCTGAGTGAAATGAGTCAGAAGGAGAGGGACAGACACTGAATGGTTACACTCATTTGTGGGATGTAGAAAATAGTATGAAACCTATATCCAAGGACAATGGAAACAAGAGTGAGGAGGTTTTGTTCACGGTTGGAAGCTTGTTTCAACTTCTTGGGGAAGAGGCATTTGGGATAGGACCATTATGACAAAGATAGAGGTAAATGACCATTATATAAGAACTGCGTGTAGAATAGGTAAAAGAACAAACATGGTGACCTCTCAGTATCTGTGTTTCAAACCATGACGTCCAGTGGGAGGGAGGGAGAGGAGGAGAGGGAGAGAGAGGGGTGAGGAGAAAGAGAGAGGAGGAAAGTGCCTGCCATAGAGACAGACTGCGGGGTATGGGGTGGAGGGGTTGCAGGAGGGTAAAAGGGGCACATTGATGGTGGGAAATGTGCACCAGTGGAGGGATGGGTGTTGGAACACTGTGTGACTAAAACCTGGTCATGAACAGCCTTCTAACTGTATGGCAGCAGACTCAATGAAATACATTAAGTAACAGATTCTGTATCTCTTACCACATATTATTTACCACATGTTATTTGTTCTTTTCTTTCCACTGAAAAGTAGCACTTAGAGGTGTTTTGTGTTTGGCACAGGAATTAGGGGAATATGGCCATCTAAAATTGTGGTCCCAGGTGTATGATTGAGTTTCTGAGTGAGGAAAGCAAAAGACAGACATGTGTTCTAGTTCAGTGGGTAGATTACTTGTCTTGCACGCTGCTGACTCAATTCGATCCCTGGCACTACTCCTGGTTCCCTGAGTGTAGAGCTAGTAGAAAGACCTGAGCATCGCCAAATATGACTCAAAATCATAAAAGGGGGAAAATTGTATTTGTAACAAGTTTACTACTGCTACCAATAAGATCATTTGAGTTTTGCTCAACTAGATGATGCTTAGTTTGTAAGAATTCTTAGGCATTGAAAATAATACTGAGTTTTTTTAGATTATGATATTTTATTGTGTTTCTCATTATTTACTATCTTGTAATTATGAAAAAATGTAAATTACTGCTTTTTTTACTATATCTAAATCTAATTCATTGGGCACTGTTTTGCCAATTAAGGAGTAGTTTAGATGTTATTGTTATTCTGTTATTGTTTACTAATATTTCCATGTTACTATTATAATAATAAGTTGCAGTAAATTTTTTTGGTGGGAGAGGTTACTTCTGGCTCTGCACTCAGGGATCACTCCTGGTGGGGCTCAGGGAACCAGGGATTGAAACAAGCTTAGCTGCATGCCAGGCAAACACTCTCTTGATTGTCCTGTCTCACTTGCATGAGTAGTTAAATTTGATTAAATACAGGGGGCCAGAACAATAGTCTAGCTTTAGGGCGTTTGCCTTGCATGCAGCTAACCAGGGTTCAATCCCCAGCATCCTATATGGTTCCCCATGCAGTGCCAGGAGTAATTCCTGAGCACAGAGCAGGAGTAACCCCTGATCATCGATGGGTGTGACCCAAAAAGAAAAAAAGTAATAAAAATTTTATTTGAAACATTTCTTAGTATAGTAGAAAAAATAAGTTTTTTCTATAAATCAATTTTTTCTTTATTTACAGGCAGTGCTAAATTTTCCTAAATATTGTGAACCTGTAGTTAAAGGAGAAGGTAACTTTATAATTTTGCTTATTAATATTTCTTTTGAAAAATATTTCTATACTATATACATTATTAAAATTTTCTCCCCCTTTGGGGTAGCAAGTGAACGTGATACTCGCAAACTCTGGAGAAATATTGAACCTCATTTGAAGAAAGCCATGCAGACTGTTTATCTCAGGGAAATATCAAGGTAATTTCCTCCTTAGTATGTGTATTATTTCTATAGTTGAAATATTTATTATACTGTTTATGTATGTAGGATATCTATATATCTATATATCTATAGATATATATTTTTTTTTTTTTTTTTTTCTTTTTGGGTCACACCCGGCAATGCTCAGGGGTTACTCCTGGCTCTGCACTCAGGAATTACTCCTGGCGGTGCTCGGGGACCATATGGGATGCCGGGGATCGAACCCTGGCCGGCATGAGCCGGCTGCGTGCAAGGCAAGCGCCCTACCCGCTGGGCTATCGCTCCGGCCCCTAGATATATATTCTTTATCTTCAACATGTTGGTGAAAGTTCTTAAAGTTGAAATAATTTATTTAGAATGACAGTGCAACTTTTTGTTTTGTTTTGGAGCCACACTCTGTGATACTCAGTGCTTACTCCTGTCTCTGAGCTCAGGCATTACTCCTGACAGTCTCAGGTGACCATTTGGGAGGTGCCGGGGATCACACCTCAGTTGGTTGTGTGGAAGGCAAGCATTGTACTCACAGACATATAGGTCTGACCTCATGACAGTGCAATTTTTAACCAATATGTTACACATTTTGAAACAAGGCACTTATCTAGAAATTGCTATTTTTTCAACTTGGTAAACTACAGCAAAATGTTTAGCTTTGTTTCGTTTAATTTATATTTCATAAGTTAATGTGCAATAAACATTATTAAAGACAATTTAAGATTAAATATATTTTAAGAACTGTATATTTTAAAGAACTCTATAAATCATAATTGCCTCATATTTTTGATAATATTTGGGGCTGCTTAGAAGTTTCACTTGCAAGAAGACCAGAGTAGAGCTATAGAAATAGCTCAGACTCTCCAGACATCCTGCAGGATTTAGCTCTGAGTTCCACTACTGACTAGCTGAGTATCCTTGGTAAGCTTTCTCTGTAGCCTCTTTTTTAGGAATAATTATGTATAATAATTTTTCTAATATGATAACAAGGGCATTGGGAGTTTTATGGATGATAGGTAACATTTATTTGTTGATACTTTCACATAATTTTGCAAGTATCAGGATATGATATTTAAAAAAATTGACATCTGGGTATTAATATATATTGTTATTTAATATTTTCAATTCTTTTTTGATGTTTTATTTTTTTCCTAGTTCACAGTGGGAAAAGCTACAGAAAGATGATACAGATCCTGGACAAGTAAAAGGTATCAAAGAGAATGTTGAAAAATTTACTGGTGACTCGATATTTATTGATCATTAGTAATTGAGATACTAAAGTCAATTCTAAACAGGTTGGAGATGTGGTAAGTGAAGCATGTTTGATTTAATAGAAAAAAAACTTTGGATGATAATTTTCTATTTTCTGAATATTAGATTTTATTATGTGAAACCAAATTGTTTAATACTTTAAATATGAAATCAGTTCTGTGACCAATTTTATTATATTTAATGATTTTTATGAAAAAAGATCCAATTTCATTTTAATCTTTAAAATAAATTAAATTAAATTCAGCATCCAAATTTAATCAAATATGGATGTTGAATTTCAGTTGGTCATATTTTCTACATTTTTGTTATACCACCATGCGATTTACAATTAAAAAGATATTCATGATTGGGTTTCAGTCATATATTTTTCCAGCACCCGTCCCTCCACCAGTGCCCTATTCCCAACACCAATGTTCCCAAATTTCCTCCCCATCCCCCAGCCTTCCTTTATAGTAGGCACTATTCCTTTTCTTCTCTCTCTCTGTCTCTCTATCTCTCTCTTTCTCTCTCTCTCTCTCTCTCTCTCTCTCTCTTTTTCTTACACATTGTGGTTTTCCCTACAGACATTTAGGAATTGTCATGTAAATCCCGTTGTGTACATTCAATGCTCAGTTCTAGTGTGGCGCTACCATTTCTCACAATTAGTAGAGCACTAGTATATATTTACATCCCACTAATGAATGTAGTCATTCTATATCTGTTCTTTACCTTCTGACTAATTTCACCCAGCATGATAATCTTCATGTCCATCCATTTGCAGGTAAATTTTGTGACTTTGTCTTTTCTGAACAGCTGCATAGTATTCCATTGTGTAGATCTACCATAGTTTCTTTAGCGAGTCTTCTATTCTCGGGCATTCAGATTGTTTCTAGATTCTGGCTATTGTGAATAGTGCTGTCATGAAGATCAAAGTGCAGATAGTGTTTCTTCTGTGTGTTTTTGGGTCTCCAGGGTATATTCCCAGGAGTGGTATTGCTGGTTCAAATGGGAGCTCAAATGGGAGTTCAGGTATTTGGAGCAATGTCCATATTGTTTTCCGAAAGGGCTGGACCAGTTGGCACTCCCATCAACAGTGGATGAAAGTCCCTTTTTCTCATCATCCATGCCAGCACTGGTTATTCTTGCTCTTTTGGATGTGTGCCAGTCTTTGTGGTATGAGATGACACTTCATTGTTGTTTTGATTTGCATCTTCTCCCTGATGATTAGTGATGAAGAGCACTTTTCATATGCCTTTTGACTATTCAAATTTCTTCTTTTTGGAAGTTTCTGTGCATTTCTTCTCCCCCATTTTTTGATGGGGTTGGCTGTTTTCATCATGTAAAGTTCTACCAGTGCCTCATATATCCTGGAATATTAACCCCTTATCAGATGGGTATTGAGTGAATATTCTTTCCCAGTGTGTGGGCTCTATCTGTATCTTGGTCTCCATTTCTTTTGGGTGCAGAAACTTTTCAGTTTTATATAATCCCATTTATTTATCTTTGCTTCCATTTACTTTGTCAGTGGTGTTTCATCTTTGAAGATGCCTTTAGATTCAATGTCATAAAATGCTTTTCCTATGTTTTCTTCTATGTACCTTATAGACCCATGTCTGATATTGAAGTCTTTGATCCATTTTGATCTGACCTTTGTGCATGGTTTTAGAAGATGGTCTAAGTTTATATTTTTACATGTAGCTGCCAAGTTTTCCCAGCACCAATATTTTTTTGCTCCTTTATCAAAGATTAAACGATCATATATTGGAGTATATGTCAGAATATTTCATAGGTCTACAGGTCTGTCTCTGTGCCAATACCATACCATTTTAATTATGACTGCTTTGTAGTAGAGTTTGAAGTTGGGGAAAGTGATACCTCCCATCTTATTTTTCCCAAGAGTTGCTTTAGCTATCTGTGGGGGCTTATTCCATACAAATTTCAGGAGTGCTTGGTTAATTTCTTGGAAGAATGCCATGGGTATCCTTATAGGGACTGCATTGAATCTGAATAAAGCTCTAGGGAGTATTACCATTTTGATGTTAATTCTCCCAATACATGAGCAGGGTATGTGTCTCCATTTCCTCAGGTACTCTTTCATTTCTTGAAGCAATGTTTTGTAGTTTTCTTTGTATAGATCCTTTGTATTCTTAGTCAAACTGATTTCTAGGTATTTGAGTTTTTTGTGGTGCAGTTGTGAATGAGATCATTTCTTTAATATCCCTTTCTTCTCTTTCATTATTTGCATAGAGGAAAGCCATTGACTTTTGGGTATTCATTTTGTATGCTACCACTCTACTATAGGTATCTATTGTTTCTAAGAGCTTTTTGGTAGAGAGGTTAGGGTTCTCTAGGTACAATATCTTGTCATCTGCAAATAGTGACAGCTTGACTTCTTCCTTTCCTGTCTGAACGCACTTAATGTCCTTTTCTTCCCTGATTGCTATGGCTAGTACTTCCAGTACTATATTGTATAGAAGTAGTAAGAATGGGCAACCTTGTCTTATCCCCGATCTTAGGGGAAGGCTTTCAGTATTTTCCCTTTGAGAATGATGCTCACTGTGGGCTTCAAGTAGAAGGCTTTGACATGTTGAGGAAAGTTCCATTAATTCCCATTTTATGGAGAGTTTTTATCATGAATGGGTGTTTGATCTTGTCAAATGCTTTCTCTGCATCTATTGATATAATCATATGGTTTTAATTTTCCTGTTTTTGATATGATGTATTATGTTGATTGATGTTGAACCATCCTTTCATTTCTGGGATGAATCCTACTTGGTCATGGTGTATAATCTTTTTGATGACTCTTTGGATTCTATTTGCTAGTATTTTGTTGAAGATCTTAGCATCTGTGTTCATCAGGGAGGTTGGTCTGTAGTATTCCTTTTTCATGACATTTCTGTCTGATTTGAGTATTGGTGATATGTGCCTCATAGAAAAGCTATTTGTGAGTGTTTCTGTTTCTTCAATTTCCTTGAAGAGCTTGACAAGGACTGGGAGTAGGTCCTCTTTAAAGGTTTGGAATAATTCACTGGTGAATCGTCTGGACCATGGTCATGTTTTTTAAACTTTGTTTTGTTTATATTTAAAGAAACTTATCACTTAGGATATGTTGCAGTAGAAACCACTTTCATTTAAAATGGCTGATCTGAAATGTAATTACCCCAATAGCGTAATTGCTATGGGGTGGCTGGGTGAGGAAGTAATGTGATATGAAATAGTATTAAGGTTCTGTTGTGTTTAGTTTGTGTTCTAAACTGGATGTTGTACAGATAATTTCCACTTTGTATTATAAAGGAGAGAAATAGCTACTTGAGTTAGTAACTGGTCTGCATCAGCATTTCTTAGTTGGGGACTGTTTGACCCTGTGAACTCCCAGGTATTTGAAGAGGATCACAGGTAAAGATTGTGTAAATGGGGGACCACAGTATGAGACGAGGGGCCAAATGGTAGGGAGGCTACAGGAAGAAAACAGATTGGAAGAGGACCGAGGTAAAAAATTATGAGAAATATTGTTCCAGATGGCATCATGAATGTGTCTTTGAATCTAGCTCAGTTTCATCATCTAGAATGGAAAAAAATGCATAGATGTATATTACTGAAAAGATAGAGAAGTATTTACTCCTTTGTTTTATCTATTGTTTTTTGTTTTGTGCATGACACTGTAGGAATTTAAAAAAAGATATGGCTCCTTCACTGAACAGTATAGTAAGAATTATAATTTGTGTATAATTATTAATATAAGGTATAAAATTACATGAACATTACTAATAAAATGAGAATTTGTAGTAATGACTGATTTTTCTATATTCTGATATGGGAGAATTAAGAGATTTAAGAACCATAGTGTTCTTTGGGGAGGGACTAAGGATTTGGACTCCAGAGCTGAAGAATATACACAAAAATAATGGAATGAGGGGCCAGAAAGGTAATGCAGCTGGTAGGGCAGTTGCCTTGCACGAAGCTGACCCAAGTGTGATCCCGAGTATCCCATGTAGCCCCTCTGAGCACTGCCAGGAGTAATTTCCTAAGTGCAGAGCTAGGAGTCATATCTGAGCATTACCAGGTGTGGCCCAAAACAAATAAACAAAAAGAATAGAATGAGAAAACATATCTCTAATAATAATGTTCACCACAATCAGTATCACTAGCTTACCAGTAGCTCTGGGTGATAATTTTAACCATAGAGCACCATATGGAGTTCAAAAGATTGTGAAATAGGTCAGAAATACTTAAAATCTAATGGTAAACTATGAAATATTTTTTGTGACAGTGTTTTGATCTCTAGGTCTCTCTGCGTATACTCATGTGGAACTTCCCTATTACTCCAAGTTTATTTTAATTGCAGCATACCTTGCTTCATACAATCCAGCAAGAACCGATAAGAGATTTTTCCTTAAAGTAAGTACACCTGACTTCTTTTTACTTTTATTTTTGAAGGTACCAGTAATACTTTTAGATTTCTCCTCAATGGGGTTGCTAAATATGTGCTTACAATTTATTCTCCAAAAGACTGAATGAAATCACAACCTGAAAATTAAGAGCAATATTTACTTAGTACCACAGAAGTGTTTATGTATTCCTTAGGTAGTAATTCTACATTTAAAGACTT
This sequence comes from Cryptotis parvus, assembly GCA_021461705.1. Lineage (NCBI taxonomy): Eukaryota > Metazoa > Chordata > Mammalia > Eulipotyphla > Soricidae > Cryptotis > Cryptotis parvus. Next base: position 51,652 of record JAJIBD010033568.1, on the reverse strand, counting down.
AAGAGATGAAAGAGGAGTTTTCAATTTAAAAAAAAAAAAAAAGATTTTTTGGACCATTTTTATTGAGGTACCAGTACTTAAAATATTATTAATTTTACTTTTTATGCATACATCCTTCAACACACCTTTTGGGGTACGCTGGTACCCCGAGAATCCAACAAAGTTTCAAAAGGCTTTACTCTCAGAGGTTCTGGTATACAATCCAACAATAGCAAAAACCTGGACTTTGGGTTCCTGGCTGGGCCTCGGACAGGTATGGGTTTAGAACCCCAGACCAAGATGGCTGCCATCACGTGTTAAGGCCCAACAGGGATGAGAACAGAGAGGAGAGAGGCGAAAAGGCAAAAGGAGAAAGAGGGAGGACAGAAGAAAGCAGGCTACGGTTTTTATATCCCACCAACAGGAAGCAGTTGGGGTCAATTCCCCTCAGATAACTTCTCCCAGAACCTTACCTCGGTCCATTGAAATGTTAATGCTGACCAGCCAAGATCTGCCTTGGAAGTGCCCCTGCAGGTTAGAGTGGAGGAGGGACATGTGTCTTTACCAATGGATACTCTACAGCCACGTATCTATTTTCTCCAAGCCTTCACAAGAGTCTCATCTTTACTTCATAGTTGTTTTGTATATTAGCCTTTAGATTTATTAGAGAGCCACACGTGCTTGCTTGGAGGCAAACAGCATTTCTCTCTGGTCTAATTACTTAGAGATCCAGCATGGCCAGATAAATATACTGGTAAGATCTAGCTATCTAGCTAGTCCCACGATGATTGTGGCAGCATGAAAGAAAATATTTATGCCAGCTAATATAGAATACATGGTAAGATATGCTGCCATATTCAAACTGCTTTTCTGCTCCATCTAGAAAGTGGCCTGCAGGAGGCAACTTCAGATAAGATGCAGAAGCCCTAGGCAACAGTGTACTGCAGCAACACCAATCATGTTAAACAGGAATAATTTTAAGAATCATAGATTTTCTTTTGTTCTGAAACTGCCATGGTAGTGCTCCACAGGCTATATATTGCTATTCAGGAACTGCTTCTGTACATGCATGAATTGGAGAAATCTCATCTGAGAATTGTTTTCTTTCTAAAAGTAAAATGGGGGCCCAGAGTGATAGTACAGCGGATAGGGTGCTTGCCCGGCATGCAACTGACCAGGGTTCGATCCTCGGCCATCCCATATGGTCCCCTGAGTACCACTAGGAGTAATTCCTGAGTGCAGAGCCAGGAGTAAACCTTGAGCATTGCCAGGTGTGACTCAAAAAGCAAAATAATAAAGTAAAATAAAAATAATGTGGCATTTGTATTCATTAATAAACATTGTATAAGTCAACTACTTGCTTTTTCCCAGTAGTCTTTTAGGAGATTAAAGATGACTTCCTTCCCCCCCCATTTTGGAGTCCCAAACACTTAACTAGATTTTTTTCGACCATTTTATCTTTATAAAGGAATAAATAATCCCATTTATCTTTTTTTAATTATTTTGGTTTTGGGCCGTGCCAGCTGTGCTTAGGGGGTTACTACTCCTGGTTCTGCACTCAGGAATCACTTCTGGTTCAGTTCAGGGGACTACATGGTATGCCAAGGATTAAACATGTAAGGCAAGCACCCTACCCACTGTGCTGTTTCTTTGGCCCCTCACAATTTATTTTAAAGCCTCTTTTTAATCTGCATGAGTAGTAATTGTGTATAAAATCAAAATCAGATTAGCTTAAAATATTGATATTTAAGGAGACATTTATGTGATAAGTAGAATAATCTTTAAAATTCTGAGATGCATAAAGAAGTATCGTGTCATGTTATTGAAAGTGTTTTTGTGAAGTATTTTTTAATCTTAATTTTTTTCCTTAATTACAGCATCATGGGAAAATCAAAAAACCAACTTTTTAAAGAAACATGAAAAGGTATTTATTTAATATCCAACATAATAAACATATACTTAGAATACTAAAGGAAACAAACTCATAATTGTATTAGCCTTTTAGATATAGTTTTTGACTAACATCATAATGTGGTATTTTGTTATACTGGTTAGATTGATTAAAGGTGTATTAAGTTGAACTTGTACTAGAAATAAAGTTAATTAACAAGTTAATTGACAAGTTTTAGCAAATTAATAGCTAAAAATTCCCCTCTAGATTTTTTTTTTTTTTTTTGGGTCACACCCAGCAATGCTCAGGGGTTTCTCCTGGCGCTGCACTCAGGAATCACTCCTGGCAGTGCTCAGGGGACCATATGGGATGCCGGGGAATCGAATCCTGGCCAGCATGGGCCGGCCGCATGCAAGGCAAACACCCTACCCGCTGGGCTATTGCTTCGGCCCCTAGAATTTTTAATTAAATACTGTTTACCTGTTGTCTTTTGAAAATACTTGATGAAAATGACATTGATGAAGTAATTAAAAGCATTAATGGATTTTGACAGTGCTAACAAGTACCATGCAAATCAGAGACCCCCAGAATTTGGAACTGCATACTGATAAGAGGATACAGTTACTATAGAAATCAGTGATGGCTGAAACCTCAGCCCCTAAACAAATTGATTTGACCTGGTTTGAGGAATCTGGAAGTTTGGGAATTAGAAGTGCCAGGTGTATCTGACAGTAGGCAAGAATGATCTAGTTAAAGGAATGTTTAAGATTGTCCAAGCCACCTGCTTTATTTTTAATTGGCAATGCTAAAAACATCTAGTGGTTCTAAATGCTGGCGATAAAGTATGAAAATAAAAGCTTATGTATTCTGTAGGTTGGCAGTATCTAGTTAAGTTAGTTATTATATATGTGTTTAGATTTGGTCAACAAACTTCCTAACCATCAATGATTACCCACAAAGTAGACTTATACAGTGCTCATGACACAATTAAATATGAGTTATATGGCGCTCTTTATCATGTTGCATCAAGTAAAGCATGAGAAATCCTAAAGTTAAACCAAAGGAAAAAGACTCAGTGGTTCAAAAGGCCAGGCTTGACTGCAGCTCACGTCACTTTCACCAATATTCTGTTTGCCTCAAATGTATCACCTCCTGTAACTGCAAGACACACTGAGAAATGGAGTCTTCCTCTGTGCCTCCAAAAGAATAACATTGCCCAACACTTATCGTTAGTGCCCCATACTTTCGCCCGGTAGTCCTACTCTCAAGGAGAAATATACAGGATTATCCCTCACAGTACTAGAGAATGGAATTACTTAGTAATATAAGAACGGTTTTTATAATACTGCTGTCTATCCATAGAGATTATACGTCACAGATTACTTGCTAGTTGTTAAATTATTACTTTGAGATTTATCTTACTTAATACAGATTAGTCTGGTCCAGTGTTTTCCAGGGGGTGCTGGGACAGTCCAATAGGGTGGTAGTAGCCTCCTGTGCCGTTGAGTCGTGATTTTCTGTTTGATCGGCTTTACAATTCCAGGGGGCCAGTGAGACGAGGACAGAAAGGCAAGTAAGCTTGGGAGCCTCTTCAGTAAGTCTGTCTTGAAAGTGAGAGAAGCACCAAATTCTGAAGAGTGGGTCCTTCAAAGCACCATGTGGTTCCCAAACATATCCCACTGCAGTTGATCCCTGAGCTATGAGCTGGAGGTGGCTCCAAACAAAATAAAAACAGCCCAATAGAACAGATGACTTCTGATGTCTGGATGACTTCTGAATTTTTCCTTTTAATTTTGGTGGTACTAAATCAGGAACCTCTTGAAAACATGTTAAAAGAGATCATGATCAAATTAGGAAGTTTGCCTAGAAATTGCAAAATACTTCTATTTAGTATTCTTAAGATACTATGCAGTATAAATTCATTGTTATTGGGGCTTTATAGTATAGAATGTATTGTATATAGAAGAAAATATTTTTTTTCCCCACAGACAAGCAATCATCTCCTCGGACCAAAACAATTTCCTCTAGACAGATTATTAGCAATATTATATAGTATTGTGGACAGTCGAGTTCTTCCAACAGCAAATATCTTTTCCCAGGTAAACTTAATGTATTATCTATCACTGTCTTTTTTTTTTTTTTTAACTTTTTAGTTCATACCTGGCGCTGCTCAGGGTTTACTGCTGGCTGTGCACTCAGGAATTACATATGGGATGCCAGGGATTGAATCTGGGTTCGGCCATGTGCAAAACAAATGCCCTACCCGCTGTGCTATCACTCCGGCTCCTCTATCACTGTCTTTATGGAATTTTTCAATTATGTTATTTGTAGGTTCCTGTCATTTAGACTTTTGGTGATGCAGCACTAACTTAACTGTACAATGAACAGTATCTTTGGTAAATAATTTAAAACTCCAAATTGGGCATTCCAAAATATCTGTATTTAGAAATTGAGGTGTTTAGGAACATAGCACTATTTGAACTGTATAATGACCAGCATCCTTGATAAATAATTTAAAACTTCCGATATAAAATCTTTGAGGGTTTTCCTGAGTATCTATAGCCATTGCTTGATGAGGAAAAACTGTAATGTTTCTGGCTTTAAAAAAAAATAAATTGCCATTAAATCATTTTAATTTTCTGATAAGTAACTTCATGATTAAATGCCTGAATTATATAGGCATAATTTAGTGAAAATAATTTTAAAGATGCTTTTAAAATGATTTATAATTTAAAAGTATAATAATCCATAACATTTTTCCTCATGTATATATATTTACTTTGCTCTTTTTTAAAGAATGTGATAGAATTTCTAGGATGATTATGTTCTAAGAATTTGCACTAGATGGCAGCAGTAGCATAAAAATATGAAACAAAATTAAAAAAAAATTATTACACCACTGTGAAATAGACAGTTACAAAGATGTTCATATTTGGGTTTCAGTCATACAGTGTTCCAGCACGCATTCCTCCACCAGTGCGCATTTCCCATCACCAATGTCCCCTGATTCCCTTCCCCCTCCCCCAAAGTGCCTCTTCTCTCTCTCTCTCTCTCTCTCTCTCTCTCTCTCTCTCTCCTCCCTCCCCTCCCTCCCTCTCTCTCTCTCTCCCTCTCTCTCTCTCCCTCTCTCTCTCTCCCTTCTCTTGCACATTGTGACTTACAGTGTATACATTTAGAAGTTATCATATATATCCCTTTACCTACATTCGATGCTCAGTTTTTAGGCTGGTATTATTTCCAACAGTTATTAGCACACTGTTCCTTTCTCTGTCTAACCTAACCTCTGACTCCTGAATACTTGCGGTAGATTCCACCCACTGACAAGACTTTCTGATCCATGTTTTGCCTGGCCTTATTGATATTTTTTTATATCCTGCAAATAAATGCAGTTGTTCTATATGTGTCCTTTTCCACCTGGGCTAATTTCACTCAGCATGATCCTCTCCATGTCCATCCATTTATAAGCAAATTTCATAACCTCGTTTTTCCTAATAGCTGTATAGTATCCCATTATAGATGATGTACCACAGTTTCTTTATCCAGTCTTCTATGCTTGGGCACTCTGGTTGTTTCCAGATTCTGGCTATTGTGAATAGTGCTGCTGTGTACATAGAACTGCAGATGATGTTTCTGCTGTGCGAAAGAAATTTTTTAAAAAAATATTTTATTATACCACCATTAGATATACAATTATAAGATGTTCATGTTTGAATTTTGATTCTACAGTGTTCCAGCACCCATCCCTCCACCCCTGCCCATCTCCCATCACCAATGTCCCCACCTCCCCCCCTCCCCAGGCCTGCCTCCCTGGCAGGTTCTTTTTTTTTTTTAATTTTTTTTATTATACCACCGTGAAACATACAATTACAAAGGTGTTCATAATTGGTTCTTGGTAAAACATTATTCCAGCATCCATCCCTCCACCAGTGCCCCATTTCCACCACCAGTGTACCCCTCCCCTCCCGTTCCCCCACCCGCCTTAATAGCAGGGTACCCCAGTTTCCTCTCTTTCTCTCTCTATCTCTCTCTCTGTCTCTGCATCTCTCTCCCTCTTATTTTACACATTGTGGCTAGCCCCCTGGCAGGTTCTTTATCTCCTTTCTTTCTCTCTCTCCTTCTCGCTTCCCTTTCTTACACATTGTAGAGTGTGATATATTCTAGAACACGAGCGAAAAAAAAAATTTTTTAAAGGAAGTTGCTATGGTTTTTTTTAGTTAAGATTTTAAGAAAAACCTATTTAATAAAAATATAGTTTTACAGATTTCTTAAATTATAAAGAAAAATAGTGCTTATCACATGGTATGAAGAAATGCACAAAAATAAAAATAATGTGGCCTAATATTAATTTAAAAGTATCTAGTATTCAAAAGTTGTATTGCAGTGAACATTTTATTCATTTGTTCAGTGAGTATATTAATGTATAGGTAGGTAAATATGTAAATAATGTTCTTTATATGTTGTCTATAAATAAGTTGATTTTTTTTCTGTTTGGGGGGTTCACACCCAGTGATGCTCAGGGGTTACTCCTGGCTCTGCACTCAGGAATTACTCCTGGTGGTGCTCGAGGGACCATATAGAATGCTGGGATTAAACCCTGGTCAACCACATGCAAGGCAAAAAGTACTACCCACTGTGCTATCGCTCTGGCCCCCCAAATAAATTGATTCTTAATGTTTAGGCTTTATAATTTAAGGTTGATTGGTATGAAGAATTGACAAATTCTTTATAATATTGTCAAACTTTAGGTGGTTTTTGGAAAGGAGAAAGTTGCAACCACACCCAGCTATGCTCAGGGCTTATTCTTCACGCTATACTCAGTGGTCAGGTTTGGCATGGTCAGGGCTCCATGTGATGCCGAGGATCAAACCACAGTTGTCTGAGTGTAAGCCAAGTATCTTGCCTCATGCTAGCTCTCCATCCCTAAAGTTAGATAATTTTATACGAATTAGAATGCATACGAAATTGTGATTATGCTACTATATTTGAAGGAATGTATCTAGTCCATAACTTGGCTATATTAATGGATAGATTGGCAACTTTTGGCATTCTAATTCAGTTCATATTTGTGCTCCTGGGGTTTTGTTTCCATGTATTTTAAGTACTGTTTTTAAATCAGTTTTTAAGTTTCACTTTGCCACTTATTTTTAGCTTTCTACAAATAACATGTTTGCAGGTCGGGGTGCATTGCTGTTGCAATATTATAAGTGGAAAGCCCGATATTGATGACTTTTAGACTAGAGAATTGAGCCTCAGAGAGGTCCAGTAATCCCAATATGACAGAAGTAAATCTTTTGAGAGTGAAGCTTAAGGAAGGTGAGCATGCTTGTAAGCAGAGTAAAAAGGTGTTTCCTTCATATGTGACGGCTTCTAGGTGTTCCAGATGACCTTTGTAGAAGCAAAAGAGGACAGTATGTGTCTTTTTTTCTTTTGAGGGAGTTTATAATTTATGCATTTAAATTAGGAAGCTGTGACCAGACAGATAGTTCAAAGGTTTGAGGCATAGGCCTTGCATCTATAAGGTCCTGAGTATGTCCCTGATACCACAAGGCCCGCAAACACCATTTGGTCCACGCAGCATTGCATCACTAGCATGAACATTAAACAGTCCAGCCCTGACTGCTGAATTGCTGGGAGAAAACTGCGCTGCAAGCTTAGGAGGCTGAGCCCTCTTGCCTTCCTCTTGCCGCCCCCACCGCCACCCACCTCTACCCCTCACTACCGAAAGGGGAGGGGGAACTGGATGCTACTGGCAACTTGCCTAACCAAAGCCTAAGGGTGTGGTTTGGGAAGGCACTCTGCTCATCAATTGCTTTCTTTAATTAAAAAAAAGAAAAAAATAATAATTTTTAAAAAGAAACAAAATAGTATTATGAGTATTACTAATTAGAAACAATACGATCTCGTGTCAGACGGATGAATGTGGGACCGTGCTAACAGTAGAGAGATAGAGAGAGATCACTTGGGAATTGGGCAGAAGAAAGAAAGAGAATGGTCTGTGGGAGTGCACAGGATATTTTAAAAAATACTTCAAATTTATACAGTTGAAATATCTGGTATTCAGAAATGAGAGCATGACTAAATATTCTAGGGATAAATCATCTAAAACAGGAAGTTGCTGATGTGGAGTTATTGGTTACTTTGAGACCTTAACTGGGTTTTTTTTTTAGCATTTGATGTCAAAGTATTCTCATTTGGGGTTCAACCAATTTGGGTGAGATGTGCAGATGAATAGATGTTAACTCATTCCAATGAGTTGACCTTTATGTTTCCTTAGTCATTATAGTATAAGAAAATAAGATGTAATGTTAAGTATAAAATATGGCAGAAATTTCATCCAAAAGATGATTTTTTTGGACCAAAAAGATGGTACAGTGGGGAAGGCACTTGCCTTGCACAAGGCACCACATATAGTCTCCCAAGCCCCACCAGGAGTGATCCTTGAGCAGAGTTAGGAGTAAGCCCAGAGCATCTTGGGGTCTGGTTCCCCAAATACATTATAGGTTATTCCTTCAGCTTTTTTTTTCTTCACTCATAGTTGTCCTTTTTTCTTTTTCTTTTAGTTATGTTTGTAAACTACACTCTTTTACCAGGGAATGGTAAATTGTATTACACCTATGCATTGCTAATATGGGGTGGGAAGATTAGGTCACACCCTGCATTGCCTGAGGTGGCTCCCAGCTCTCTTCTAAAAACCTTGAGGTGCTGATAATCAAACCTGGGCTTCCTGCATATGCAAAGCCTTGCTTCAGTCCCTTGAGCTATCTTTCCAGCCCTGCCAGCCTCATTTTGAGCCACATCTTATAATGCTCAGGCCTTTTCCTTCTTCTCTGCTCAAAGATCACTCCAGGGGTGTGAACAGGGGGACCATATGGGAAGCCGAGGATCAGACTCAGATTGGCTCCATGTAAGGCAAGTGCCCTACCCCCAGTACTCACTCTGGCACAGTACACCTTTATTTTTTATTAATATTATTAGTTGAAGCATTGTCATTTACAAATGTATTCATACTTGAGTTTTATACATACAGTATTGCAGCACTGATCCCATCACTAGCCACACACACACACACACAAACACACACAAATACACACTCCTTCTAACCATACTCTGGGGCCAAGATTGATCTGAGCATCCTCCCCACTTAAAATACTGCATTCCCTCATCCAGCTATTTTAAGTTATTTGTCACTTGTCATTTGTCCTCCAGTTGTTCATTGATTTACTCAAGCGGGCACCTTCATTGAATGAATAATGAAGACATTATTCATTCAACGAATGAATAATGTCTTCATTCGTTGGGAATGAGGTCCATTATTGTTACTGTTTTTTGGCATATCGAATACACCATGGGTAGCTTGCCAGGCTCTGCCAAGGCTCTGGGTTCATTCCAGGGGACCCAGTCTTTTTCTATGTCAGGCCATCAATCATCCAGGGCCCAGGGGGCAGAGCCCTGAGTGTAGACAAGCCTGTCTCCTGACTGCCACCTGCTGACACAGGCGGGCACTGCAGCCACACCTGCAACACCTTGAGGAACAGGAGTTATTTTAATTACTACATAAAAATGATCTCATCCTGTGTTTATTTATCCTTCTCTGGCTTATTTCATTTAACATGATGTCTCCCAGTCCTATCCATGTTGCTGAGATTTGATTATCTCATTGTTTCTTATAGCAGTGTAGTATTCCATTGTGTGTATATATATCACATCTTCATGATCCACGTATCTGTTGTTGGACATCTGGGTTGATTCCAAATCTTAGCCACCAGAACAGCGGTAAGGCAGAAGTGTCTCCCAAGTCCTTCTCTCTCCTTTTGCAGGCATGAAGTCCGGCCATATCTAGATCTAGGTCTCCCCTCCTTCGTACTGGGGGCTGCTGGCTAGGGCCCCTGACATCTGGCACCTGAACAGGGACAGCCTTGTCCTGACACTGGACCAGATTCATGAACTAAATCTCCAGGAGAGATGCAAGTCAAGGAGATGAAATTCATGGATATCCAGCCCTGCCTCTTGAGGTGTTGCAGGTATGGCTGCAATGCCCGGCTGCATCGGCAGGTAGCAGACAGGAGACAGACTTGTTCTATACCTAGGGCTCTGCCCCATGGGCCCTGGATGGTTGATGGTCTGACATCAACCTGGAATGAACCCAGAGCCATGGTAGGAGCCTGGGCAAGCTACCTGTGGTGTATTCAATATGCCATAAACAGTAACAGTAATGGACCTTATTCTCAATGAGACGGAGATGTTACTGGCGCCTGCTCGGAGCAAATTGATGAACAATGGGAAGACAAGTGACAATTGACAAGTGATTGCATTGTTCATTGCAGTGGTGTGCAAATACTACTTTGAATGGAAGTTTTTCTGTCATGTACTCGAATTTTTTAAGTGCAAATGATAATGCACATTTATATTCACTTGGTCACTTGATAAACCATTATTTGTTGATCTGTTTGAGCAGGCACCAGTAATGTTTCCATTTGCCCCCTATCACTTGCCAGTGTAATCCAATGGCATCTGTTTGCTTCAGGAATGCGAAGAGCCTCAAACCTTTCATTCAGGGTCTTGACAAAGAAGTCTGACCATCTTGTAGGTGGGCGGCCACGTGATCCTTTGACATCTATGGGATCCAGTCGGAAATGGCTCTAGTTTGGTGGTAGTTTCCAAATCACATTACATGTCCAGCCCATCTCATTTTCGACACCTTGTCAAAGCGAGACAACGCTCTCTGACTCTCGATCATCGACCGGAGATCAGAACTCCGGATTCCTTCCCTCAATTGAGTGAGGCCTGATATTTCAAGCATATTTCATCGATTCCTCTTTGGGAGACCCGAATAGCATTCTCATCCTGCTTTTTTTTTTTTTTAAGTATTTTATTATACCACCGTGAGATATACAAATAAAAAAGATATACAATTAAAAAGTTCATGTTTGGGTTTTGGTCATACAGTGTTTCAGCACCCGTCCCTCCACCAGTGCCCATCTCCATACAAATAAGAAGATATACAATTAAAAAAGTTCATGTTTGGGTTTTTGGTCATACAGTGTTTCAGCACCCGTCCCTCCACCAGTGCCCATCTCCCACCAACAACATCCCCGGTTCCCTCCCCCTTCCCCAGCCCTGCTCCATGGCAGGTTCTTTATTTCTTTGCCTTTCTCTCTCTTTCTCTTTTCCTTCCCTTCCAGACTATGGATTACAGAACATACATTAAAAGGTTGTCATGTGAATCCTTTTTGCCTCTATTTAATGCTCAGTTCTAGGTTGGCATTAGTACCCTCGACTATTATTAGCACCCTGTTCCATTTTCTGTCTTACCTAAACTCTGACTCCCACACGTTTGTGATAATTTCCACCTTTGACAAGACCTCCCGATATATGCTTCACTTGACCTTGGATATTGGTATCATAATATGTACATATATATTTATGCCATGCAAATAAATGCAGTCATTCTGTATCTGTCTCTCTCCTTCTGGCTAATTTCGCTCCAACATAATCTTCTCCATGTCCATCCATTTATAGGCAAATTTTATAACTTCATTTTTCCTAACAGCTGCATAGTATTCCATTGTGTAGATGTACCAAAGCTTCTTTATCCAGTCATCGATTTTCGGGCACTCTGGTTGCTTCCAGATTCTGGCTATTGTGAATAATGCTGCTATGAACATAAAAGTAGGGATGGTGTTTCCGCTGCGTATTTTTGGTTTCCCAGAGTAGATTCCCAGGAGTGGTATGGCCTGGTCAAATGGGAGTTCAATTTCCTAGTCTTTGGAGGAAAGTCCATATTGTTTTCCAGAAAGGCTGTACCAGCCGGCATTCCCACCAACAATGGATGAGTGTCCCCTTTTCCCCACATCCACGCCAGCACTTGTTGTTCTTGCTCTTTTGAATATGTGCCAGTCTCTGTGGTGTAAAGTGGTATCTCATTGTTGTTTTGATTTGCATCTCTCTGATGATTAGTGATGATGAGCATTTTTCATATGTTTTTTGGCCATTCGAATTTCTTCCTTGCTGAAGTTTCTGTTCATTTCTTGTCCCCATTTTTTGATGGGGTTGTTTGTTTTCTTCTTGTAAAGTTCTACCAGTGCCTGATATATCCTGGATATTAACCCCTTATCAGATGGGTATTGGGTGAATATTCTTTCCCATTCTGTGGACTGCTTTTTGTATCTTAGTCACTGTTTCTTTTGAGGTGCAGAAGCTTTTTAGTTTCATGTAGTCCCATATGTTTATCCTTTCTTCTAGTTGCTTTGTTAGTGATGTTTCACCTTTGAAGGTGCCTTTAGCTTCAATGTCGTGGAGGGTTTTTCCTATATTTTCTTCAATGTACTTTATGGATTCAAGTCTGATATTGAGATCTTTAATCCATTTTGATCTGATTTTTGTGCATGGTGTTAGACACAGGTCCAAATTCATTTTTTTACATGTTGCTGCCCAGTTTTCCCAACACCACTTGTTGAAGAGGCTTTCCTTACTCCATTTTAGACTCATTGCACCTTTATCAAAGATTAAATGATCATGTGTTTGAGGTTGGGTGTCAGGATACTCAATTCTATTCCATAGGTCCACAGGTCTGTTTTTATTCCAATACCATGCTGTTTTAATTACTACTGCCTTGTAGTACAGTTTGAAGTTGGGAAAGGTGATGCCTCCCATCTTCTTTTTCCCGAGGATTGCTTTAGCTATCCTTGGGGGTTTATTGTTCCATACAAATTTCAGGAGCGTTTGGTCAATTTCTTTGAAGAATGTCATCGGTATCTTCATAGGGACTGCATTGAATCTGTACAGAGCTCTAGGGAGTATTACCATTTTGACAATGTTGATTCTCCCCATCCATGAACAGGGAATGTGTTTCCATTTCCTTGTGTCCTCTTTTATCTCTTGGAGCAGTGTCTTGTAGTTTTCTTTGTACAGGTCCTTTACATACTTGGGTAAGTTGATTCCTAGGTATTTGATTTTCTGTGGCACAATTGTGAATGGAATAGTTTTCTTAATATCCTTTTCTTCTCTTTTCGTTATTTGTATATAGGAAAGCCACTGTCTTTTGGGTGTTGATTTTGTATCCTGCCACTCTACTATATGCGTCTATTGTTTCTAGGAATTTTTTGGTAGAGTTTAGGGTTCTCTAGGTATAATATCATGTCATCTGCAAATAATGATAGCTTGACTTCTTCCTTGCCTATCTGGATGCCCTTGTTTTCTTCTCTGATTGCTATGGCAAGTACTTCCAGTACTATATTGAATAAAAGAGGTGAGAGGGGGCAACCTTGTCTTGTCCCTGATCTCAGGGGGAAGGCTTTCAACTTTTCCCAATTTAGAATGATGCTTGCTGTGGGCTTTTGGTAGATGGCTGTAACTATCTTGAGGAAAGTCCCTTCAATTCCCATTTTCTGGAGCGTTTTAATCATGAACAGGTGCTGGATCTTGTCAAATGCTTTTTCTGCGTCTATTGAAAGGATCATATGGTTTTTATTTTTTCTTTTATTGATATGATGTATTATGTTGATTGACTTGCGAATGTTCAACCATCCTTGCATTCCCGGGATGAATCCTACTTGGTCATGATGTATAATCTTCTTGATGAGCCTTTGGATTCTGTTTGCTAGTATTTTTGTTGAAGATCTTAGCATCTGTGTTCATCAGGGATATTGGTCCGTAGTTTTCTTTCTTTGTGTTGTCTCTCCCTGCTTTGGGTATCAGGGTGATATGTGCCTCGTAGAAGCTGTTTGGGAGTGTTTCTGTTTCTTCTATTTCCTGGAAGAGCTTGACCAGGACTGGCAGTAGGTCCTCCTTAAAGGTTTGGTAGAGTTCACTAGGGAATCCGTCTGGACCTGGGCTTTTGTGTTTGGGCAGACTTTTAATTACTGTTTCTATTTCCTCGATGGTGATGGGTTTATTCAGGTATTGGAGGTCTTCTTGTTTCAGCCGTGGGAGGTTATAGGACTTCAGGAATTGATCCATTTCTTCTAGATTCTCATGTTTCACGGCATACAGGCTCTCAAAGTAATCTCTGATGATCTTTTGGATTTCTGTGGTTTCTGTTGTGATGTCACCCTTTTTATTTCTGATTCTGTTTATTTGGGTTTTCTCTTTCCCTGTCCTTACAAGTCTTGCCAATGGTTTGTGAATCTTGTTTATTTTTTCAAAAAAACCAGCTCTTGGTTTCATTAATCTTTTGGATTGTCTTTTTGGTTTCCAACTCATTGATTTCCTCTCTAAGTTTTATTATTTCCTTTTTTTCTGCCTGGGTCATCCTGCTTTTGTAGGGCCCAGGTCTCTGAGGTGTATGTTAATGCAGGGAGAACAGTTATTTGATATGAACACTAGATGGCAGTATCATTGCAGTTTAGTTTTCAATGAGCTAGGAAAACCACGTTTACTTGTCTATTATTTAGAGATGGTAAAACATACTGGTTTATTTGAATAGAAAATAAAGTTGAGGATATTTAGTGATGAATGTGTGTGATGCACATATTCATATACTTTTATGAATGAGTTAAATTGGTAAGAAATTGTTTTTGTATGCTGGAGAATAAAACTCAGGACCTCAGACATGCAAGGCATGCATTGAGAATTGTGTATTATGAGTACTTTCTGCCAAAAGTAAATTGGTTTTTATTGACTACAGAATATCTGTATGAGATGATAGATAATGTTTTCTTTTTCTACATGCAACTATCTACATGTTTGCTCCCCAGCATCACATAGCTATTATTATCCCTTCAGCACCACCAGGGGTCACTCCTGAGCACAGAGCTAGAGTAGCCCCTGAGCACCTCCAGGTGCAAACACTGCCCTCTCTATTCCACCCCCCAAAACCAAAGGATTTACTTATAGTAATGTATAATTCCTGTCCATTTATTTACCAGTTACATGTGTGTGTTTTAAGTAACTTCTCACATATGTCAGATTGTTTAGCATGACGTTCAATAGTCAAAAATTTGCTTGAAAAAGGAGTGTATTTCTTGGGCCGGAGTGATACTACAGCGGGGGGGGGCTTTGCCTTGCTTATGGCCGTCCTAATGGTTACCGAGCCCTCCCAGGAATGATCCCCTGAACACGGAGCCAGGAGTAACTCCTGAGCACAGCTGAGTAGGGCCCCCAAATTGAAATAAATAAAAATAATTCTTTTTTTTTTTAACTTAACAAGGAAAAGTGTGTTTCTTAAAAGAAGCTGATGATTTAATACTTTGAAACCTACTGGAAAATTGTCCTGTGGGGCTTTTTTGTTGTTGGGGGTGGGGAGGTGAAGGGGAGATGAACTCAGTCAATAGTCCATGGGGTTCACTCAAAGGGCAGGAAAGTATGCTTTGATGTTTTGCATGTGGACCCTCAGGTTTTCTCCCCACAAAACAAAACTCCAGTGAAAACCTCAGAGTAATGACTGACTTTCAGACTCCTTCCCTATTACCCAAAAGTCAATGATGCACTGAACATGAGAATGTGAGGATTTAGTAGTAATGTTCTAATTCTAAATTTCCACCCTCATCTTCAGTTTCTCATGCCTCTGCAACTTGACTGCTAAGAACTTATTTTCCCAAATATAAGTCGAAAGAGAATATACAATGTCCTTTCCATGTTATTCTGAGAGCGCAGAGCTAGGAATAGCCCCTGAGCACCTTCAGGTGTCGTGGCAAACACTGCCCTCTCTATTCTACCCCCCAAAACCAAAGGATTTACTTATAGTAATGTATAATACCTGTCCATTTATTTACCAGTTATATGTGTGTGTTTTAAGTAACTTCTCACATATGTCAGATTGTTTAGCATGGTGTTCAATAGTCAGAAATTTGCTTGAAGAAGGAGTGTTATTTCTGGGGCCGGAGTGATACTACAGCGGGAGGGTGCTTTGCCTTGCCTATGGCCGTCCTAGGGGTTACCGAGCCCTCCCAGGTAACCACTAACAAACATAGATTGTCTAACAAACAAAGATTTAAATTCTCTAGGAAGGGGGCTTGAGCGATAGTCCAGCAGGTAGGGCATTTGCCTGTGCCGGCCCGGGTTTGATCCCCGGCATCTCATATGGTCCCCCAAGCACTGCTAGGAGTAATTCCTGAGTGCAGAGCCAGGAGAAACCCCTGAGCATTGCTGGGTGTGACCCAAAAAAGCTAGCTAGCTAGATGGATAGATGGATGGATAATAAATAGATAGATAGATAGATAGATAGATAGATAGATAGATAGATAGATAGATAGATAGATAGATAGATAGATAGATAGATAGATAGATAGATAGATAGATAGATAGATAGATAGATAGATAGATTCTCTAGGATGATGGACCTATAACTGAGTTTGGTACTTAGCATTTGGTAGGACTCAGGTGCTTAAGTTATATATTAAATTAAAAATTACCTGGGACCATAGCAGGCCTAAGGTTAACAGTGGATAGTATATGGTCCCTTGAGCCTGCCAGGGGTGATCCCTGAATGCAGAACCAGAAGTAAGCCCTGAATACTGCTATGTGTCCCCATCCCCCAAAAGAAATTATGAATGTTTTGGTTTTACTGCCTGCCCAAAAGGTATTGACTGATTTTATATCTACATTCAGCAATTTTCTCTTTAGCATCTTTTTGTGTTCCTGATGAACTGTATAAGTTAGTATTCTCACTAATTTCTAGGCTGAATAAAATCTTTGGTATGCATTAAAAAATTTATTTTGAGACAGAGTATACTGGATAAATATATCTGTCCTCAGGATGCTTATGTGGTCTTTTGCTTTTACTTGCTTCTTCATTGACACTTTTTACAAACAATTAATGATGAATGTTTGTGTGCATTTACTAGGAGACACATCTGAAGGAATTATGTTTTAATAAAGTGAAAACTAATTTAAGTACTTATATTGAGCAAATGAAAGCATGCTTCATTTACTGATTTCATTTTAGTAATCTGATATCTTATAATCAAGGTATGTAACTTCTTCCAAGTAAAATACGTTTTTTTTTTTTCTGTTAAATGTTTTTCTCTGACATGTCTTGGATTTAATCTTGTAAATTTAATATTGTAAACTTAATATTTTAAATTTAAAATCTAAAGTTTATTAGTGATTAATATTAATCAGTCACTTGATTACTTGAATCCCGTTATTCATCGATTTGCTCAGGCGGGTGCCAGTAACATTTCATTGGACCCTATCACGTGCCAATGTAGCCCAATGGCATCTGATTGATTCAGGAATATGAAGAGCCTCAAACCGTTCCTTCAGGGTCTTGACAAGGAAGTCTGACCATCTTGTAGGTGGGCGGCCACGTGATCATTTGATATCCCGTGGGATCCAGTCGATGCGACTCTCTAGTCCAGCGGTCGTCTCCAAATCACATTACATGGGGGCGGAGGCGATAGCCCAGCGGGTAGGGCGTTTGCCTTGCCGCGGCGGCCGGCCTGTGCCAGCCCGGGTTCGATCCCCGGCGTCCCATATGGTCCCCATGAGCACCGCCAGGAGTAATTCCTGAGTGCAGAACCAGGAGTAACCCTGAG
The DNA here is from genome assembly GCA_021461705.1 of Cryptotis parvus. Classification (NCBI taxonomy): domain Eukaryota; kingdom Metazoa; phylum Chordata; class Mammalia; order Eulipotyphla; family Soricidae; genus Cryptotis; species Cryptotis parvus. Next base: position 34,306 of record JAJIBD010033568.1, on the reverse strand, counting down.
CATTGCCGGGTGTGACCCAAAAAGCAAAAAAAAAAAAAAAAAAAAAAAATCACATTACATGTCCAGCCCATCTGATTTTCGATGCCTTGGCAAACGAGACAGCATCCCTGATTCTGGAATAGCGATGGAGGTCAGAACTCTGATTCCTTCTCTCACTTGAGTGAGGCATGATATTCCAAGCATAGCTCTTTCGATTCCTCTCTGGGAGACCCGAATAGCATTCTCATCCTGCTTTCCTAGGGCCCAGGTCTCTGAGGCGTATGTTAATGCAGGGAGAACGGTGGAGTAAAAGAGATGTGCCCAGAGCCGGAGGTTCTTTGTCTTTTTAGCTATTTCTTCGATGCCTTTGAAGACATTGCATGCTGCTCTCTTCCTCCTGCGCAGCTCAGGTTTTAGGTCGTTCATCGTGTTGACTTCTCGACCTAGGTACACATAACTGCTGCATTCAGAGATGTTTGTTCCATTGAGAGTGAATGGGGCCTCTAGAACTAGTTCATTTTTCATAAACATGGTTTTCTTTAGAATCAGCTGTAGACCTATCTTTCCACATTCTCGGTCGAAGTCAGCCAGCATTTGTGCCGCTTGGCTAATGTTTGGTGTTATTAGAACAATGTCATCAGCGAAGTGGAGGTGGTGTAGTTGCTGACCATCTATCTTCACTCCCATTCCTTCCCATTCTAATTGTCGCATGATGTTCTCGAGGGTGGCGCTGAAGAGTTTTGGTGAAATGGTATCACCCTGTTGAACCCCTCTTTTGACATCAATGATCACTTCTTTGTAGAATGGTGAGATCCTGGTGGTGAATCCGTAATACAGCTCACGAAGGATCTTGATGTATTGGGTTTGAACACCCTGTTTGGCTAGGGCTTCGATGACTGCTTCAGTCTCCACAGAATCAAAGGCTTTCTGTAAATCAATGAACGTGAGACAGAGTGGCATCTTGTACTCCCTACAAACCTCAATGAGCTTGGTTACTGTGTGGATATGGTTGATTGTGCTGAATCCTTTCTGGAAGCCTGCTTGCTCGCATGGTTGTCCTTCATCTAGTGTTCTGCTAATCCTGTTCAGGATGACTCGTGTAAGCAGCTTGTAAATAATGGACAACAGGCAGATGGGGCGATAGTTGCCGATGTCGTGAATGTCTCCCTTCTTGAACAGTAGAACTGTCCTGCTGGTTTTCCATTGGGAGGACACCTTGCATTCGTACAGGTAGCGTGAATATTAATCAGTACAGCATATTAAGTTAATAACTGCTGTATGTAAATTATTTTAACTCACAGTTATGTAACTATGCAATTAAATTTAATTACAAATTATTTAACTAAAGTTAGTTGCATTTATTGGTAGGACTCAGACAATCATCATTAAGACCTGAAACAAGTTTTGGACATATAAGTAGTATATTGTATGTGATCTACAAACTATAAAGTTGAATGCCTTATATGTCACATATTTATGTAAAATAATAGTTTTTGTATATATATATTTTAGGCAACTTATTGATTTTTAATGAAAAGCACTTTAACCAAATTAATTTAATAGGCTTATGTGATTGCTTTACCTAAAAATATAGTTTCAGGGGCCAGAGCGATAGCCCAGCGGGTAGGCCGTTTGCCTTGCACACGGCCGGCCTGTCAGCCGGCCCGGGTTCGATCCCCAGCATCCCATATGGTTCCCCGAGCACCGCCAGGGAGTAATTCCTGAGTGCAGAGCCAGGAGTAATCCCTGAGCATTGCCGAGTGTGACCCAAAAAAGCAAAAAAAAAAAAATAATAATAATAATAATAATAAATAAAAATATAGTTTCTGTTACATAATGTTGTTTGTTATTCTCAGAAAGTAATTGCTTTTATCACCTGCTAATCATATACTATCAGAAGTTAGAGTTGATGCAATACTATCAAGTGCATGTATGGATTAGAAAGGAGTTTGACTTATGTAAATCTGAAGTATAACTTCCTAAAATATAGCTATAAGATATTTACAAAAAGTGATTTGAATGTGAGGTGTATTTTTATAAATATTAAGGTTGCTTAACAAAAAAGGACACTTTACCTAGAAACAAATTCTCTGGATATTAGGATATTTGAATGTGAAAAAAGTATTATTTTGTAATTTTTCTCTGCTTCATTTGGCTTATTCCAACATTTCAGTGATTTCAATAGCCAATTGAAATACCCAATGCTATTAAGGTAAATTATGTGAATTCCAGGAAACGCTTCAAATGCTAAAATTTTCTAGTAATTCTACTGCTTATTACTTAAGCACATCCGAGATTGTGAGGCCTTTGACTCCAGAGATGGTAAAGGAGCCTTACTTAAAAGCAGCCTTCCCTGATGAATAGGTCAGCGGGGTGCTGTGACTAGGCCTCCTGGGCCCTTCTTTAGCAGCTGAGAGCCTGACCATCTTGATGCTCAGTCTCCACTGGTGCAGTAAATTAGATTCCCAAATCTCCTATTACCCCCCAGTGTGGATGTATTACTGTTCTGCCACCAGTCCGCTCTGCAGTAGGTGCCTATTTTGACTGGTTCAAAAACTCTTGGGGATGCTTTATGGTCCAAAAGAGTAAATCTGACCTGTGGCGTGTTTTTTTTTTTTTTTACTAGCTGCACTGCTGCTGTAAGAAATATCAATACTAATCATCACCAAAGTTAATCAAAGGCATAGTATATTTTGCTATATTGCCCAGGGGCAAATGGTTGTTTTTCTTGTTTTCATATGTGAAAAAGGTTGATGTCTGCTCTTCTCTTGTATTTCATAAATACAGCAGTAGGAATTTTACTGAACTGTATGGAAAAGTGAAGCGATTGCTTAAGGGTGACATGTAAATACTGCTGGAAAAATGAAACTTATGCATTAATTCTGCCTTCAACTTTTCAATAAACTGATACATTGATACTTTTATTTCTGTAGCAATAGTTTAAAACTACCTTTCTATAAGGGAGCATTGCTTCCAGTAAATATGCCAAATATATACCCTTTATTCACATTATATATATACACACATATATATATATATAGCATGCACTAATAACTTTATTTGTAGTGTACACTAGCTTTGTTTCATTTGCAAAGTTTTTCTTAAGACACACACCATTAAGTATATATTTTGAAGAAAATCCATATTAGCGTGACTAAGTAAGTAAACACATGCCCTATAGAACTTTATGACTAGGTAGTTTTAACGAGGGAAATTTTAATAAGATAAGTTAAATAAGTGATTGTAAAAACTATAGTGTGGAAATGTGTGCTGCATTTAAAAATACATAAAAATGCGTTTGAAGGAAATTTTGGTTCTCCAGCAGGGTAGGGGGTGGGGTGGAGGGAGAGGTTTGAAAGGGGGAGCCCCAAAGATAAATTGCCTCATTTTATCAGCTTGACTATTTGGAGTCTTTGGGGAGGCAATCAGTCCAAATTGCCTTTATATAGAAAATCTTTCAGTACTGGTCTAGAGCAGTCAGGCCCCTGACCATCCCCACCCCCAAAGGAGATTAGGGTTTTCAGCTACAAACCACGTCTAGAATCTAACTGCTTTCTTACCTTGGGTTCTTTGAATGATGGCTGATAATTGAATTCTTAGACCAGAAGTAATTATGCTGTTATTGTGAGAATTAAGGAAAGAAACTTGACTAGGTGTACCCAGAACTTTCTTACCTTCTCCACTGGCTTCTGATACTATGTGTACACAGGAAACTTTAGAATTTTGTCATTTATTTTAGTCTTAATTTTTTCTTTTGGGCCAATCAGAAATGGTCCCTAGGCACTGAGCTAAACATAAGTGAGCCCTGAACACAGCCAGGCATGATGATTTCTCAAATGTATCTACGTTTTTTTCCTCTTACCCATTCAGTCATTTCTTCTGTAGCTATGGGCTAATACACTATGCTTATACACACATCGAGCCTAGCATTCATGTTGTATACCATTACTCTTTATTTGTCGCCCTCATGTTGCTCATGATTCTCAGTGGTGCTTGGCCTCTGCCATATGGGCCTGATTATTTGGGGCTCCAGGCCTGCCATGTGTGGCTCCACTTCAGCAGTGCCTGGGAACCATTGGGGCTACACCTGGCAGTGCTCTCTTTGAGGGTCAAGTGATGCCGGGGACTGAACTCGGGTCCTCACACAAGTTAGGCTTGTTCTGTGCCTCTCAAGTCACATTCCCCACCCTCTGTCTTTATTCTGTATCTCACCCAGTGCCCTGAGCACAGAGGGCACACCTGAGTGATGACTCCCATCTTTCTAAACATCCGCTTTTGATCTTTTTGGGCACACAAATTTGCAGTCATTTGTGTGCTGAAAATTTCAAGAGATTCCAGCTGTCTTTAGTCGCTCTCTATATTAACATGCATACTAATTTTTGTATATTTGAACATATTTGGTGACTAGCATTCAATTTCCTGACTTTAAAATTTTTAGTGGGCTAGAGAGATGTTACAGCAGGTAGGGCACTTGATTGCATGTGCCAACCCAGGTTCGCTCTCCAGCATCCATATGATCTCCAGAGCACCAGCAGGAGTAATTCCTGAGTGCAGAGCCAGGGATAACCCCTGAGTGTTGTTGGGTATGGTCTCAAAACTTAAAAAACTGAAAAAAAAATTTTTTTTTTGACATGATGATTTGGCGTTTTTGGGGTTTTTTTGGTTTTTGAACCCTAGCCAGCTGTGTTTAGGGGCTTACTCCTAGCTGTGTTTTCAAGGATTACTCCTGGTGGAGTTTGAGGGACCATCTGGGGTTGCAGGGAATGAACCTGGGATAACTACTTAGCGGCAGGCTCCCTACCCATTGCACTATCTCCGACCCTTGTAGTGACGACTTAAAGCTGTCAGAGATTATTCGCCTATGTCTTAAATTGATATTTTCATCACTTCCACCTTATATGTGTAAAATGTCAGTTGTACTCTTGCTTTATGAAAGATGCTTATTAGCTATGACATGGCCTGACTTTAGATCAAATGTAGGGCTTATTGGGTTGCGCAACCTTATGTACTGAACTATCACAGACTTAATTCTTTTATTTAAGCGATTTAATATGTTTTATATTGTGGTACTTGTCCAGGACAGGCAGTTAAGAGGTATTTCACAAATCAGTTGACATTTACACCAATCTATGGAATTATAAAAATAATGATCATGTTAAAAATTAATTACAGTTGTAAATTGATTTTCTTTTGTTGGCAGAAAGAACATAGTTTATTAGCCCAGGAACAGGTTCACACTGTTTTAACATCAAGCACTTCCAGCTGAAGCTTGTTAGTGACTGCCTCTCAGATTAAGAAAAAAAACTCCCTCACTGTGGTACATGAACTCCTATTGTTAAGACATCATCAGAGCTCAGACTCTATGTGAATGAGAACAAAGAAGCTGGTGGTGCACAGAGCAAAGATTAACGAGCGCTGCTTAGGGAGGCCACCCACCCCCAAAATCTGAAAGTTAGTGGCAACAGAAACCTCATAGGTAGTTGAAACCAAGAGGGTGAATTATAATTTTCCATTAAACTCGAAGTGTGCTTAGGGTATTGAAATGAGCGTTTCTGAAAAAAGGGTTCCACTGTTCTAAGAAAGCTTTCTTTAAAGTTTTTAACTGTTTATCTTAACTTTTAACTTACTCCATTGTTATATATTTTGTATCATTGATAGTCATTAAATTTTTTGTAAATGAGCTCTAATTCATAAATACATAGGAAGCGTTTCTGACCAGAGAAGTAGTATAGCATGACCTTTGTTTGATCCCTGCTCTCTGGCACCATCCATGGTCCCACAACCTTGCTGACTTGGTGAGGCCACAAAACAAACAGCAAAAACATAAGTTTAGGCTTAAAAGATAAGTTTAGGCTAGTGACAAAGTCTTTTGTTTTCCCTCGAGTGAAAATTTCTTATTATCTACACCATTCAGAAAGGATAGCGTACTAAATAAAAGAATCAGTGATTGCTGATTGTTTAGTTCAAGGAAGAAATAAGCCCACCATGCAGCCTTATATTCTGAGTCTGGGTGTGGGGGATACGGGGCCTGCATAAAAAGTGTCCCACCTCTGTGTTGTTCCTGGCCTGCTGCCCTGGCAGTGTGTGCATCTTCCTCTCTCTTTGTTGAGGGGTGGCGGAGGTCACACAGATGTGCTCAGGGCTTAACCTGGCTCTGTGCTCAGGGATCACTCCTGGTGAGCTCAAGAACCATATAGGATGCCAGGGATCTGACCAGGGTCAGCTGTGTGCAAGAAAAGTGCCCTGCCTGCTTGTACGATGGCTCCAGCCCCGGTGCCTTCTTCCTCTTTCTACCCTGAGTCCTCCTCTGGCTAACCTTGTAACTTATTTCCCAGATTTATGTTTATACTTGGTAGGGAAAACTCTAAATACGAGTCTCTGCCATCTTGTCTGAACTAGAAAGCCTCTTGAATGTCTTCTCCCACGTCCCCATCATTTCTTCTTTTAACCTCTCTGTATCAGATCTTTTTGTTATTTATGAAATATTTTTCAGGATAGTTCAAAGTTTGATTGCATGTGATGTTTCTTATAAATTAGGCAGTGCTAAAAATTGTTTCAGAATATACAAGAATGTTTTTGTACGTTAATTAGTCCTTTTCCCAGAAGATAAAACAGCGACCTTAGTAGGTATGATTTTTTGTCTATTTTTTTTGACTATTTGTTTCTGAATTTTTAACTGCTGCAGCAACTAAAAAAAAGAAAAACCAAGAACCTAAACTCCTCTGGTCCCGTCTTCAGCATATGCACATGCACACAAACTGAGACACTGTTATGGGTCTGGTTCTGGGTACTGTCACTGTCTAGAGACGTCTGTAATGTTCCCACTGATCATACCAGACTCATTGTGGATAAAGACAGCTCGGAGATATTATTTTTATCATATTGTCATGAACATTTAAAAAGTTGGTCAAGAAGTATTTTAAGATAGCTCATTTATCTTATATCAATTCCTAAAGCAAGTCCTCAAGAATTTCATGTGCAGTAGGAAATAGAGATCAGATAACTTTAATTATTGGTAAGGAGAGGCAGGTGGGTTTTCTTAAGCAGGTATAGTTATACTTTTCCAAAAGTTTCTAAATTTTTTTCAGAAGTTTTCATTTGGTCTTTTTTTTCTCCATTTTCTTTTTTGGGTCATGCCCTGCAATGCTCAGGGGTTACTCCTGGCTCTGCACTCAGGAACTACTCCTGCAGTGCCCAGGGGACCATATGGGATGCCGGGAATTGAACCCGGTCGGCTGCATGCAAGGCAAATGCCCTACCTGTTGTGCTATTGCTCGGCCCCACATTTGGTCATTTTTTATACCAACTTTTCATTGGTACTTAAGATTAAAAATATCCCTATAAGTTAATCATTGTATTTTATTTTGTCAATTTTATTCTTAGAATATTTTCATAAATTAGCAAAAGTACTATTAAATTGTTGGTACATTTGTCCATTGCTTTTTGTGTGATGTTTTCTTAAATTACATATTTGTTCACATGACCAAGTTAAACATTTACAAAATTTCTGAGATTAGTAATTCTTAATGTGAAAGATCATATTATAATTGCTTTATTTTTGCGTAGATTTTTTAATACCTTAACTATTACTGATTCAGACAGCACCTGTGAATTTTAGCCCCCACTAAAATCATTAATAATTTGGAAATGCCCTTTGACTTCTGTATTTTGAAGTGATGAATACAGATTGCACTATTTGCTAGTCATAATTTATCCATGTAGTACAGTGGGTAGGACATTTTCCTCACATGTGGCTGACTCAGGTTAATCCCGGCATCCCAAAGGGCTCCCTGAGCACCACCAGGAGGAATTCTTGTGTGCAGAGCCAGGAATTACACCTTGGCATTGCTGGGTATGACCCAAAGAGCCAAAAAAAAAAGATCATAATTTATCCATGCAAAAATGGATAAATTATGACCTATCAGCTTCCTATAGAGTTGAAAGTGATTTCATCTGATTCTTATCAATTTTTTTTGCTTTTGGAATTACATACTAAGTTAGTAAAAAATTAAAAAATATAAGATACCTGAAATTATTCCAATTTAAGTAGGTTAACAACAGATTTGTGTTCCTCTTTGGAATATGTGGAAAAAAGTAATTTAGCATGTAATTTGGACTAAAGAAGTGAAATATGTATTTGAATCGAAGACAGAAATTATAAGGGTATAGTATATAAAGTTTGTATGATATGTAACATAGGGTAATGCCTAAAGCATGTAAAAGATAGTATTTTATTTTTATATTTTAAAAATGAAGAGCCTGGAGGCTTTTCGCATTCCTGAAACAGCCAGATGCCATTGGGCTACACTGGCGCGTGATGGGGTCAAATGGAAATATTACTGGTGCCCGCTCGAGCAAATTATGAATAATGGGATGTCAAGTGATTTAAAAAACAGTGACTAAAGAAACCAGCCTTCAGAATAAAGGGAAATTTGATGTGAATTTTGAATGGCTAATACTGAACTATATTACCAAATGAATATCTTTTAGGAATCGAAAAATAATTTAATAATGTATTTTTCCATAGAGTCTTGGTTAATGCATTTCTATAAATCTTCTCCCTATTCATTGCAATTTCACTTTCTTGTCCTGGTTCTTACTTGCTTCTGAAATAAGAATGAGTTTATGGTGATTTAATCACTGTATCACTGTCTTCCCCGTTCATCGTCGATTTGCTCGAGCGGGCACCAGTAACATCTCCATCTCATGCAAGTAGAGCCCAAGGGCACCTGCTTGCTCCAGGAACATAAAGAGCCTCAAACCATTCCATCAGGTCATGGGAATGAGGTTCTCTAATTGTTACAGGTATCTGGCATATCAAATACAACACAGGTAGCTTGCCAGGCTCTGCCCTGTGGGTAGCAAACTCTTGTAGTCATCTCTAAATCCAGCACTTATTGATGAACCGGCGCGGCCGCTTGCGGCGCGCTTAGCCGGGCTGTGATAGGCTGGTCTGCTGGGTGGAGTTCTGATGAGGGGGAAGTCCGGATGTGGAAAATGGAGGTCCTCATGGAGTGGAGGGTCGTCTGGCTTGTTGTGAGGCTCTGCTGGGGTCGCGGGCCAGGGCTAGAACCTGCCATCCAACCTGGGCACCTCATGAGCGGCTGGGCACAGTGAGAGCCAATAGCAGCTCTGCCCCATGTCTTTATTATACATAATTTCCTTTTTTTTTTTTTGGGGGGAGTGGCACTCTGGCAATGCTCAGAGATCATTCCTGGTGGTGTTCAGGGGACTTTATGGGGTGCCAGGAATAAAGCCCAGGTCAGTCACGTCCAAGGCAAGAGCTGTACCCACTGTGCAGTACTCTCTCTGACCCCAATATATACAAAATCTTCTGAAGCAAAACCTCCAGTTTTAAGTTGGGGACTGTTTAGTATGGAAACAAACAGATGATAGCAGGCACTCTGACAAGGTCTGATATCAGCACTCAAGGCAACTGCAGGAAGAAAGCTGTTAGCAAAGATAACCACATAGAATTAGACCTTTATGGTTCTACCTTATTCACTTACACCTTAAGTCCATTGTCATAGAGAGTTAAGTGAACTAGAATCTTTTAAAATGCCACTTTATAACGAGCTTTTTATGTCAATAAAGTGACCCCAAACAGGAGCCGGAGCGATAGCCCAGCAGGTAGGGTGTTTGCCTTACACTCAGTTGGCCTGTACCGGCCCGGGTTCAATCCCCGGCATCCCATATGGTTCCTCGAGCACCTCCAGGAGTTAATTCCTGAGTGCAGAGCCAGGAATTATGGTGATATAATACATTTTTAAAAAATGAGTTTATCTTGACTTCTAGCATATGCTTCTTCTCCTTGAGAGGCTTCATTATTACTTGGCTATACAGTCTCACACAGTAAAGGTGTACCTGCATTTGGTTATTATTTAAGTGAACATTAAACGTCATCATTCTTCTTTTTACTTGCCATTTGATATATCTCATTCTATCCTTGACTTTTATCATTCCCATATGCTCTTGTTTAATATTTATCTTTTTTTTAAACAGTATGTCAGCTGTCTATTATCACTTTAAATACGCTTGCAGATGTAATTTTGTTGATTGGTGTCAGTTTTAAAGCAAGACTAAGTCCAGATCTGAAGACTGTATTTCCTCTCTTTCTTTTCAGCATTTACCCTACTCTGGAGAAAAATAAAAAAACACACAAAAAAAATACCTGCTTTTTGTTTTAATTTCTTGAGGAAGGATAGCTTTGAGGGAACTGAGGTAGTTAGATTAAAAAAAGTCTGTAAAATGCTTGAGGGCAGGAGTGATAGTACAGGGGGTAGGACACGTCCTTGCATTTGCTCAACCTGGTTTGGTCTCTGGTACGCCATGTGGTCCCCACAGCCCTCCAGTGATTCCTAAGCACGGGCCAGGGGTTAACCCTAAGCACTGCCTGGTATACAAAACAAAAGAAAGTCTGTAAAATGCTTATGGGAAGTTTACTTCATTTGTGTTTTCAAAGGGTAGCGCGTTGGTCATTAATGGAACAAAGCCCTCTAGTGGAGTTAACTGAATTCGTTAGCTTGATTAACAGGAATTTTAAACACTACACATCTGTGATTACAAGTTTCTGAATTATCAAGTTTTTCTAAATGTAGTTAAATATCTTTAAGGAAATATAAAATGTTATAGAAAAAAATACATCCTATAATCTTACTAAATCTTATTTCCATAAAAATGATTAATTTTCAGATTACTTCTCTAGTGACCCTTCAGCTATTAACTCTGGTTGGCCATGATGATCAACTTGATGGACCAAAATACAAATGCACAGTGTCTCTAGACTTCATCAGAGCTATTGCTAGGTAAGTGTACAATAGCCATTAATATAAAGGGCTTCAGATTATATAAATGATATTCTACATAAATTAATGTTCTTTATAACATAGTGTCATTAGTCATTTAAGAGAGAAAAGATCACAGTGCCAAGTGAATAATCTTCACTATAGAATTAACCTCCTAACAATATAAAATTGGGAGAATTGGTGTAATATTTAGATCATAGGAATGAAATTTCTGTGAGACCTTAACAAGCTGAAGTAATAGTTTCATAGTAACCAAGTAAATTTAATGGAAATCTCATATATGTAGTAATAGAAGGTAGTAGAGACCTGGCTTTTATTGTGAGTATTTTAGTTGAGTGCTAGGCTTTAAAAATCCTGATTTGAGGGCCCAGAGATAGTACAGCAAGTAGGAACTTGCTATCACATAGCTGACCTGGGATTGATACCCGTATGGTCCGCTGAGCCTTCCAGTAGTGATTCCTGAGTGCAGACCCAGGAGTAATCCTTGAACACTGTTGACTGGGGCTAGTGAAATAAGCCAAGAGGTGGCATTACTAAGAACTGCCTCTGGTGCACTTACCCACCACTATGGTGGCCTCTATATTTTTTTAAACTGACTTTGGGACCCAAGATTTACACAGTTTAAGATGTGTGCTTTGCAATAGCCAAAATACGGAAGCAACCTGAGTGCCTGAGGATAGATGACTAGATAAAGAAACTGTGGTACAGTTACACAATGGAACACTATATAACTGTTAGGAAAAATGAAGTTATGAAATTTGCCTATAAATGGATAGACATGGAGAGTATCTTGGAGTATCATGGAGAGTATCTTGCATATTTATATATGTGTATGCATATATATATGTATGTATATATACATACATATATGTATATATATACATACACATATGCATACACATGTATGCATATACATATATATGCATATATATACATATATATGCATACACACACACATACAGTATGAGACTAATATCCAAAGACAGAGACAAACCGGAACCAGGAGGACTTGTCAATGGTTTGAATCTATAGAATCTACCACAAATGTCTGGGGGACAGAGGTTAGGTAAGACAGAAAAGGGATCAGGATGCCAATAAGGGTTGGAAATGGTAATACCAGAACTGTGCACTAAGCGTAGACAAAGGAATATACATGACAATCCCTAAATGAATATTTCAAGCCACAATGTGTAAAAAAGGAGGGAGGGAGTGAGGGACGTGGAGATTGAGATTGAGAGAGAGAGAGAGAAAGAGAGATTGCTATTGGGAAGAGTGTACTGGTGGAGGGATGGGTGTTGGAACACTGTATGACTGAAACCCAATCATGAACAGTTTTGTGTTTATCTCATGACGAAATAATAAAATTAAAAATGTAAAAAGAAAATGTGTGCTTTGGTCATAGAGGATCTTGGTTCCATCCCTGACACCACCTATTGTCCCTTGAACACAGAGTAAGGCCTGAGCACCACCACATGTGGCCCCCAAAAGCACCAGCAAGGCAGACTTCGGTTGTTACACTGACAGATATATTATTTAATTTAAGCATTATATAATAGGTTTACCTTGAATTACCATACATGGATCAGATTTAGTGTGCTGAACTTTGGAATTGTAAGAGAGCCATTGATACATGGGTATGTGAAGTGGCAGGAGAGTGACAGAACAAGGAGCTATGTCACATTTCTGATGAAGGTAACATGCTGTGAGAGAAACTGGGGACAGAATAACTGCCTTAGTATTTCAGAGACTGTCATGTGCAAAATGGATGAAACTTTAATTCTGAGTAATTCTAGAACATTAGAGAGATCTAGGGATAAAGTATTTTTGTCCAAATGAGGTCTATCTAAAGATAAAATGAGCTTTCTCACAAAGAGTTGTACATACTGTTACGGAAAATGTTAGTCATTATGTGGATGAATAAATGACCTCATCTCAGGGCTGCCGCCAGACAGTGATCTGTTAGAACGGTAGCAAAGAGCCCATGCATTTTCAGACCGATAGGCTGAACTAGACAGTGATTTCCTAGCCCTTTTGAATATGAAGATTTCTTATTAAAATCATTTAAAATTGACCCATAAAATAAAATCCATTTCAAATTAAGTATAGTACTTAAGTGCTTTACCTATTTGTATAATACTTCAAAATAAGTAACATACAGGTATGATGCATTATTTATACAGCCTAAAAACTGCTTGGCAAATTAGATATGGTTTCGCCCGGCTCGTTTGTTGAATGTTACAGCTTCTTGAGCTTTTGATGTTCATGAGTTGGCAGCCTCTGCCCTGTTTTCTTCTGAATTATAAGTTCCAGGATATGATACGGGTAGTTGATGCATTTTGTTGACACATAGACCCTCCAATATGAAATGAAGATTCTGAAATGAAATTGATGATACACGGAAGACAATGATGATGATGATGATATTATTTATGATTAAGCCAAGAACACTTTCTAAGAAGAAAGTGAACAGAAACTTTTTAGGAATGTTCTTAATATCACTAATGAAACAGTAACTTTTCTAAATGATGATACAAAAAGTTCCTGTATCTGGTAGTCTGTAAACGATGACCTTTGAAGGTCGCATATCTGTTTTAGGGATTTGGCCATTGTCTATGTTGCATTGTGCCCCAACACAATCAATATAGGACTGAGGTTTGTGAATGTGGGCTATAATGAACATATAGCAGGTTTGTGGATGTAGGATATAATGAATGTATAGCAGGTTTGTGGATGTGGGATATAATGAATGTATAGCAGGTTTGTGGATGTGTGATTGATTAGATGATAGACAGAGAGATAGAGAGAGAGAGAGATAGCAAACCAAATTCAGACCCTTGGTGCTAGTAGAGATGTGCACTGTAGTCTGTCACCAGAAAAGAACATGAACTATGGGCCTGTAATTCCCACAGAACTGGGATGGAATTCTGTAACTGTTGTTTTCTTGCTTCCTTCTGATGTGCAGTGTCTGAATAGCAGTCATTGTCTCCCTCCCTACTCCCATTGCCAGATGTTTATGAATCTTTCCTGCTGATTCTCCCATTCCTTTCTTTTTCTTTTTCTTTTCTTTTTTTCTTATTTGGGTCACACCCAGCAACACTCAGGGGTTACTCCTGGCTCTTTGCTCAGGAATTAATTCCTGGTGGTGCTTGGGGGAACATATGGGATGCCGGGATTGAACCTGAGTCGGTGTTGAACCCGGGTCGGCTGTGTGCAAGGCAAATGCCCTATCTGCTGTGCTGTCGCTTTGGCCCCTCCCATTCCTTTTTTTTTTAAAAGTATTTTATTATACCACTGTGAGGATATACAATTACAAAGATATACAATTAAAAAGTTCATATTTGGGGGCCGGAGCGATAGCCCAGTGGGTAGGGCCTTGCACGCGGCCGGCCTGTGCCAGCCCGGGGTTCGATCCCTGGCATCCCATATGGTCCCCTGAGCGCCGCCAGGAGTAATTCCCTGAGTGCAGAGCCAGGAGTAAACCCTGAGTGGGGAGGGTGTGACCCAAAAAGAAAAAAAAAAAAAAAAGAAAAAAAAAAAAAAGTTCATATTTGGGTTTTGGTCATACAGTGTTCCAGCACCATCCCTCCACCAGTGCCCATCTCCCACCACCAAAGTCCCCGGTTCCCTCCCCCCCCCCCAGCCCGCCTCCATGGCAGGTTCTTTATTTCTTTCTCTTTCTCTCTCTTTCTCTTTTCCTTCCCTTCCAGACTATGGATTATAAAACATACATTAAAGGGTTGTCATGTGTATCTTTTTGCCTGTATTTAATGCTCAGTTCTAGGTTGGTATTAGTACTTTCGACAATTGTTAGCACACTGTTCTATTTTCTGTCTTACCTAGCCTCTGACTCCCATACGTTTGTGATAATTTCCACCTTTGACAAGACCTCCTGATACATGTTTCACTTGACCTTGGATATTGGTATCATAATATGTACATATATATTTATGTCATGCAAATAAATGCAGTCATTCTGTATCTGTCTCCTTCTGGCTAATTTCACTCAACATGATCTTCTCCATGTCCATTTATTTATAGGCAAATTTTATAACTTCATTTTTCCTAATAGCAGCATAGTATTCCATTGTATAGATGTACTAATGCTTCTTTATCCAGTCATTGATTCTAGGGCACTCTGATTGTTTCCAGATTCTGGCTATTGTGAATAATGCTGCTATGAACATAAAAGTAGGGATGGTGTTTCCTCTGCGTATTTTTGGCTTCCCAGAGTAGATTCCCAGGAGTGGTATGGCTGGGTCAAATGGGAGTTCAATTACTAGTCTTTGTGGAGGAATGTCCATATTGTTTTCCAGAAAGGCTGTACCAGCCGGCATTCCCACCAACAATGGATGAGTGTCCCCTTTTCCCCACATCCACGCCGGCACTTGTTGTTCTAGTCTTTTGAGGATGTGCCAGTCTCTGTAGTGTAAAATGATATCTAATTGTTGATTTGCATCTCTCTGATGATTAGTGATGATGAGCATTTCTTCATGTTTTTTTTGGCCATTCAAATTTCTTCCTTGTGGAAGTTTTTGTTCATCTCTTCTCCCCATTTTTTGATTGGGTTGTTTGTTTCTTTGTAAAGTTCTACCAGTGCTTGATATATCCTGGATATTAACCCCTTATCAGAAGGATATTGGGTGAATATTCTTTCCCATTCTGTGGACTGTCTTTGTATCTTAGTCACTGCTTCTTTTGAGGTGCAGAAGCTTTTCAGTTTCATGTAGTCCCATATGTTTATCTTTTCTTCTAGTTGCTTTGTTAGTGATGTTTCACCTTTGAAGATGCCTTTAGCTTCAATGTCGTGGAGGGTTTTTCCTATATTTTCTTCAATGTACTTTTATGGATTCAAGTCTGATATTGAGATCTTTAATCCATTTTGATCTGATTTTTTGTACATGGTGTTAGACACAGGTCCTTATTCATTTTTTACATGTCGCTGCCCAGTTTTCCCAACACCACTTGTTGAAGAGGCTTTCCTTACTCCATTTTGTACTCTTTGCCCCTTTATCAAAGATTAAATGATCATGTGTTTGAGGTTGGGTGTCAGGATACTCAATTCTATTCCATAGGTCCACAGGTCTCTTTTATTGCAATACCACGCTGTTTTAATTACTACTGCCTTGTAGTACAGTTTGAAGTTGGGAAAGGTGATGCCTCCCATCTTCTTTTTCCCGAGGATTGCTTTAGCTATCCGTGGGGGTTTATTGTTCCATACAAATTTCAGGAGTGTTTGGTTAATTTCTTTGAAGAATGTCATGAGTATCCTTATAGGGACTGCATTGAAGCTGTACAGAGCTCTAGAGAGTATGACCATTTTGACAATGTTGATTCTCCCCATCCATGAGCAGGGAATATGTTTCCATTTCCTTGTGTCCTCTTTTATCTCTTGGAGCAGTGTCTTGTAGTTTTCTTTGTACAGGTCTTTACACACTTGTTAAGTTGATTCCTAGGTATTTGATTTTCTGTGGCACACTTGTTAATGGAATCACTTCCTTCCTCCTATTCCTTTCTATCCCTTCCGTCTTCTGATATTCTTGCCTTAAAATTAGAATCCTTCCCTGGGATCCACTAACCCAGGAGTCATCTCTGATGGTAGCTGATGTTTTTCTCAAGCCCTAGTTGACTGTAGGCTCTTCTTTCTTCCTTCCTTGCCAATGCCATATTATACTGCACTCAGTCATTTAGAAAAATCTGCTGTCTGAGGCCTGGGAGATAGCTGAAATAGTTGAGCTTGTACCCTGCATGTGGGAGTCCGTGAATTCAGTCTGCAGCATCTTATATCCATCCCTCTTTTGCTCCCAGCACAGCCTGTCTGGCCCTAGTAGTCCTTGGACATTGGCAGGCCTAGGCACCAACCTTTTCCACTCTTACTGCTGAGTCTAACATTGCTGGAAGTGGCTTTGGGCCCCATTGAGCACTTGTCAGGTCCCTATAAAAAAGTTCTGTACTTCTTTTTGCAGACTCTTGTAGTCTGGGTCTATTCTTTTACACTCCAACTTGGTATGGTAGGGTAAGGCCCTTGCTTTGCACATGACTCATTGGGGTTAGATCGCAACAGTATATATGATCCCACTGCCCTCCAGGAGTAATCCATGAGCACAGCCAGGTATTCCCCCAAAAGAAATAAATTTTCTTTTTTTTCATTTTTTGGCTTCAGGGAGGTAGATAATTCAAGGGTTGGAGTACAGAGCTTGTGTGTGTGGAGCCCTGGGATCAGTCTGTGTTAATCTGGGCATTGCCTTGCCCTGTGCGCCTCTAGCCCAAGAGTTGAATGGTTGGGCCCACACCACTGGGCTGAGCCTTGCTGGGAGAGTCCCCAGGTATCCTAGGCTCTGTTGTATGGCCACCACTAATAAAATATAATGACTGCAGAGAAGAAGTCAAGCAGAGTCAATCGATTTGTACAATAAAGCAGTAGTTTTATTTATTTCACATTTACTGTGTTGCCTTCTTACCACTGTGGGGGCCACATAGCACACCACTCTGGAAGAGAGTCGTAAAGAGGGAAGATCTGTAGCCTCTCCTCATGAGTTTATGCTCCAGAATGAATTTTTAAGGAAAAGAGAGAAGACAGTATCTACTAAGGACTGTGAGGGCTGTGAAATGTCTTTTTTAGACATTTAGTTTTGTAGCCATCGCCTATGGTGAGAAGGTGAAGTCTCTGAATTTATAGTTTTAGAGGTAGAAACTTTCGACTGGTCATTAGAGTAGAGGAGACAATCAGAAGCCTGGTACCGCAGCTCAGGACCCCAACTTTGCTATGTGAGACCTTTAGTTCAATTCTGGGAACCATCTTGGCCCTGAGTACTGCCAGGTTGGCCCTGAAGCCCCTGAGCGACGCCATATCCCTGGGAAGTGGGACTGAACCTTCTTTCTGGCTGGCCAGGTATTGTTAACCATCGCATTGAGCCCAAAAGACCATTGGTATCATTAGAGTTAAGAAGCGTGAGTACGGAGTGAAGCCAGTGTGTCTATTACAGATCTTTAGGAGGGAGAGGGACACTGAATTGAGTGTTCTATAATTTCATGACTAACATAGTGACCAGAGGAATTAGGTTGGTGAGTGGATGGTCTGAGTCACAGTGGAGTCTTTTTTTGCACAAGAGCACCAATCCCACAGACAAGACTGTCTGGGATGTTAAAGAGAACCTAATCTCCCTGGAAAAATCTGAAAAGGAGGATAATATTCTTTAGGGGCAGCAACTAAGCCCCAGAAGTGAAAAAAAGAAAAAAAATGTTAGATAGTAGTGTGGATTGGGTGCTTGCATTGCATGTAGCTAACCCAGGTTTGATCTCAAGCACTCACTCAGAATGATCATGAGCACAAGCCATGAATAAGCCTTTAGCATCTTTGGGTTTG
The DNA here is from genome assembly GCA_021461705.1 of Cryptotis parvus. NCBI lineage: Eukaryota > Metazoa > Chordata > Mammalia > Eulipotyphla > Soricidae > Cryptotis > Cryptotis parvus. The sequence goes on along the minus strand of JAJIBD010033568.1, from coordinate 16,159 downwards.
TTGACCCAAAACAAAGAAATGCTGAAAAACAGCATTCGTTGAGTAAGAAGAGAGTAGAGCAGAGCTTTAATATAGCAGGTAGGTTGCTTGCCTTGCACATAGCAAACTTGGGTTTGATCCCTGGCACACAGTCTACCTGAATTTGATCCCTGGCACCCCATATGGTCCCCTGATCCCTGCAAGGAGTGACCCACGATGCAGAGCCAGGAGTCATCCCTGAGCACTGCGAGGTATGATTGGAAAAGAAAACAAACAGAAAAATTGAGTATAGAGCAATGTTCTTCAACTGATGGTCCACAGGTGTAGAAGGGTTCGAAGGATTCAAAATTTCTGGCATGCCACCTTGGTTATAGCTACCAAATCCTTGGACCGGTATGCAGGACAGGTCTCTTAGGTGGAATATTCAGGGAACTGAGGGACAGTTTTGACAGGAAATCAGTGGGAGACTTATTCACAGAATATGATAGAGCACAAAAATTACGTATGATGGAATCATTTTTCCACAATTGGCCTTGGCTTATTCTTATGTAAATGATAGTTTTAAGTTTCCAATTGCTTTTCCTTCTATCCGTGGGAAGATAACTGTGAAATAAAATTGTAGCTTGGAGTTTTATGGTTTTATGTTATCAGAAAAACCAAACTAAAATTCAGACTGCCTGCAAAAAGAAAAAGAAATGAGATATACTGTCCTTCAGTGTGGTAAAGTATTGGCAGAGCAAAATAAAATGATAAAGACAAACTTAAACTCAGATCTGTGGCTGAAGATGCAGTTCTGCATGTGCTTAAGGAGCAGTCGAACATGAGATATGAGCAATCAAGAGAAAGAGCTTTCTTTGCAAGAAGCGAGCAGTTTGGAACATGGTGGGCTTGTATCAGAAAAACACGTTTTGGTCGCAAGAAGGAATTTTTATAGAGAAAGAGCAGGAAGGTGTGTTTTGGGGGATGGGCGGGTACCCATGCTGGTGGGCACCAGGATGCTGAATTAATTCCTGTAGACTAGCCCCTTGAGGCACACTTTTTTTTTTTTTAGACACTGTAATTTTACTGTGCATTTCTTTTCTGGGCAATAATAACCCATTCAAGATATTCTAGAACAAGTTCAGTTCAAATATCTTTCCTTGTTCTCACTAGTGTGCTCAGCCTTTTTTAAAATTTTATTATACCACCATAAGATATACAATTACATGTTCATGATTGGGTTTCAGTCATACAGTGTTCCAGCACTCATCCCTCCACTAGTGCCCATTTCCCAATGTCGCCAGATGCCTCTATGGCAGGCACTTTGCCTCCTCTCTCTCTCTCTCTCTCTCTCTCTCTCTCTCTCTCTCTCTCTCTCTCTTCTCTCTCTCTCTCTCTCTCTCCCCCTCCCTCCCGTCCCCCTTCTTTTTCACATTGCAGCTCTGAGGTACACTTCTGACATGACTCTGTCCTTTAAGAAAAGATGACAGGGCAGTCTCTCAGCTGTTGCTGACCTAGTTTTGTTTTGTTTTCTAGTTTTGATTATGCTACATGTAGCGGCACATGTGTGACTTCATCTCCCCTCTTGTGATATGTCACTCTCTTCTCTTTCTCTCCCTCCTTCCCCTTCCTAAAAGCCTCCAAATAAAAATGTTTCTGCTTCACTGCTCCTGAAATTCCTCTGAGAAGTAAAAGGCAAAAACCCACAAGGCCTGGGTAAGGCCTCGCCTTCCTAGAGGGTCCTGGGCCACAGAGGTAGATCGGGAGAAAGTGACTGTCTCTTTTCCCTGCCTCACACAAGCCACGCATGGGTGCACACTGACAGCACAGGGACCATATGGGGATGAACACATGCAAAGCAGGAACCTTACCCACTGTGCTATGTCTCTGGCCCCTTTCTGATTTTTAATGTTATGAAACATAACGGCCCGGGAGCTGCTGGGGTGCCGGGTCCGCCCCAGAGGGCGTGGTCAGTGGCGTGGTCAGTGCGGGAAGGCCGCCCCCTCCCCACACCTCCACACCTCCTTTTCCTCCGAGGTATTGCGGGGCCAGCCAGAAGCAGCAGCTCCCGCCCAGGCTCCCCTCCTGCCCAGGAAAGGCCAGAACGGACCCGCCCCTACCCGGGGCCCCCTCAGGCTCCGCCCACAGGGCCTTGCCCACGGCCACCTCCTCCGAAAAGCCCTTCTGACCCAACCAAAGGTGAAGCCCCTGCCCACTCAGGGCCCAGGGGCGAACCCCAAGCGCTTCTCCCCATCCGTGTCCCCTGACAAGAGGGTCCCGGCCTCTCCAGCACCCCGGCCCCGGCCCAGAGTGGGAGGGGCGCATGGTGGGCTGGGCACCCTCACACCTGGGCAGGGCCTGCACGGCTCGCCCCGAGTGCCATGAAGCTGTGGGCACCCTCACACCTGGGCACGGCTCGCCCTAGTGCCCAAAAGCTGTGGGCACCCTCACACCTGGGCACGGCTCGCCCGAGTGCCCACGAAGCCCTGGGCACCCCTCACACCTGGGCAGGGCCGCACGGCTCGCCTGAGTGCTCTTGAAGCCACGGCTACAGCCAGCAGCAGCCTGAGGGTCTGAGAGAAAGGGAAGGAGAGACATTTGCTGCCAGCGGGACGTGCCTCAGGGATCCTCGGCTGGCCCAGGGCAGGAGCCCCGAGCTGGGAGAGGGAGGGGAGGCCAGGCGGAAGCTGAGCACAGACAGGGCTGAGCTGAGCCCCCAGACCTTCCCTGGCTGCCAGCGCCCCGAGTCTGGGAACACAGCTTCCAAATACCACCCAAGAGAACTGTTGAAGCCTCATGCCTGTGCCAGCGGGCATCAGACGGGCACCCGCCAGCCACACACACCAGTAACATGAGCTCACATGTGCCCCCCACACATACACCTGCAGCATGAGCTCACACTCGCCCCCCACACACACTCCTACAGCATGAACTCACACTCGCCCCCGCACACACCTGCAGTAAGAGCTCGCCACACACACGCCTACAGCATGAGCTCACACTTGCTCACACACACATCCAGAGCATAAGCTCATACTCTCCGCCCATACAGACCTAAAGCATGAGCTCACACTCAAAAACCCCACATACATCTGCAGCATGAGCTCACACTCGCCCCACACACAAGCCTGCAACATGATTCACACTCTCCCCTGTACACACACCTGCAGCATGAGCTCACACTCACCCACACACACACCTGCAGTATGAGCTCACTCGCCCTCCACACTCACACTTACAGCACGGGCTCACACTCATCCCCCACAGACCTGAAGCATGAGCTCACACTCCACACAGACCTGCATGAGCTCACACTTTCGCCCCCACACTCACCTACAGCATGAGTTCACACTTGCCCTCTCACACACACCCTGCAGCATGAGCTTACACTCACCCCACACACAGACCTATATAGCATGAGCTCACACTTGCCCCACACACACACTCACTATGGCATGTGCTCATACTCGCCCCCACAGACCAGCATGAGCTCACACTCATCCCCACACACAACCACACCTGCAGCATGAGCTCACACTCGCCCACACAGACCTGCAACATGAACTCACTCACCTCACACACCTGCAGCACGAGTTCACACTCACCCCACATACACACCTACAGCATGAGCCAACATTCACCCACAGACCTACAGCATGTGCTCACACTTCGTGCTCACACTCGCTCCCTGCACACACAGGCCTGCAGCATGAGCTCACACTCACACACACAACCACACCTGCAGCATGAGCTCACAGTCGCCCACACACACCTGCAACATGAACTCACTCGCCTCACACACCTGCAGCACGAGTTCACACTCACCCACATACACACCTACAGCATGAGCCAACATTCACCCACACACCTACAACATGAGCTCACTTGCCCCACACACTTGCAGCACAAGTTCACACTCACCCCCCACACCTATGGCATGAGCTCACATTTGCCACATCCACAGTGGTGTCACCTGTGTGATAATGCCACCTCAACAGTCACAATGGGAAGGGAGGTCTGAGCTCCTCGGAGCGTTGCCTCTGGCGGTTCCCGGGCAGTCAGCGAGAGTAATGTCTCGGTACTGCCCAATCCCTGATTCTGTCCTCACCGATGGCTTGGAATGTTCTGCGTCCTCTCTGTGTTATTGTTAACCTTCTACTCTTGCCTAATAATCAATGTGTCCCTTGGTGTTTCTGGGAATCAAATGAATATCAGTAATCAGAAGCAATAAAGTGCCTCCAGTAATTCAAGCTGTGTTTTCCTTTATGAATTAAACATTTACCAGTCTAGGTGTTTTTATGAACCAGCTGAAGATCAAAGAGTTAATGATGGAAGTAAAGTTTAGCAAACAGGAGGGAATGAGAAAACCAGAAACAGAAAGTTGGTCGGCAGGGGCGGAGCGATCAGCCCAGCGGGTAGGGCGTTTGCCTTGCTCGCGGCGGCCTGTGCCGGCCTGGGTTCGATCCCCGGCATCCCATGTGGTCCCCCGAGCACCGAGGAGTAATTCCTGAGTGCAAAGCCAGGAATAACCCCTGAGCATTGCCGGGTGTGACCAAAAAAAAAAAAAAAAAAAAAAAAAAAGAAAAAGAAAGTTGATCGGAAATCACAGAGTTCAAAAAACTGCTAATAGATATTTAGAACCATTACCATATGAAGGGAAATATGATGATATAGGGAAGAAGATAGGTTAGTTATAGGAAACGCAGGGAATTTCATGATTTGCCTTTTACAGAAAAAATTAATGCAGTATAGAAAGCCTTGGTGCTTGTTAAAGAAAGAAAATGCTGGATAATATGTTACCAGCTACACAATACTGGGCAAAACCTTGGATGTGATGTACTAAAACATTATAATTGTCTAAATGAAGTTAGAGTGACCTCTGGACTTGCGAAGCCTGTGGTTCTTGGGGTGAGACATAAGACAAAGAAACCTCGTTTAATTTTAACCAAATGGCTTAAGTAGTTGTGGTATCATATATTCATTTTTGTTTCATTATGTTATGAATTCACTTTGTTTCATCGTGTATGCCCTGCCAAGCATGTATTCGCTTTCTGTTTCATCGTGTATGCCCTACCAAGTTTCTTTATTGTGTTATGATATATAACATAGATCATAACACAATAAAGATAGACCAGCCTATCACTGTCCGGCTCGCGGCTGCAAGCGGCCGTGGCGGTTCATCAATAAATGCTCGACTTAGAGATGACTACAAGAGTATGCTACCTGCACGGCAGAGCCTGGCAAGCTACCCGTGTTGTATTTGATATGCCAAATACCAATAACAATTATAGACCTCATTCCAGAATGGATTGAGGCTCTTTATGTTCCTGGAGCAAGCAGATGCCCTTGGGCTCTAATTGCATGAGACAGGACATATGGAGATGTTACTGGGGCCCGCTCGAGCAAATCAATGATGAACGGGAAGACAGTGATACAGTGATGATTTGTGATTTCAGCTCCTATTTCCTCAGGAGGGCTTCATTAGCCACTATCAGTGCTTCCCTTATTTCTGTGAAAGTTGGGGTATTGAGCAAATACGCTTCTCACTGATGCAGCCCCTTATTCCCTTTCCTTAGGATTCTAACATAAGAAGCTATTTTCTTATAAAGTATCTCCTTTCATGCTAATTCTTTTGGTTCCCATTCTCACTTGCATATTGTAGAATGACTCAGATTTTCTTGGGGGAGAGTAAGGACAGAACAAACTGACCTGGTGGGTCAGTTTACAGAGGTAACCTCCATGCTGCTTTCAGGGCCCCTGGCACGAGAGGGCGGCCAGCTTTTGCTTATTTGTAGTTCTGCCTTTGGAACGTCTTGGAAAGTTCTGTAACTCAAAAGTTGGTTGCTCAATTATTTCATAGTAGGTCTTTCAGTCCTGAGGATATTTCAGTCCATGTCAGGAACTGAGTCCAGTTCCTTGAGAAAAGAGAAAAGTTAAAATGGAAGTGAACTGCAAAGTCCAGGCAAGAGCTCCAAGAATTCCAAGTTGCACATGTCAGTCCACGCCATCTGCAGGTGATGGCTGTGCCCTGCTTCACAGTGACACTGGCAGCCTTCAACCTTCCGAAAAACAGCAGTCACTGGTCACCTCTGCTCTCGCTCAGACCCCCATGTCCAGTTTGCAGTCTCACAAAACTGTCTGAATTGTTGATCAACATGGGATGGGGGTGAGGACAGAACTGGAAATACTAGATCAAAACATCACAGCCAAGAGCCAGAGCTATAGTACAGTGGGTAGAGAGCTTGCCTAGCCTGCAGCCAACCTGGATTCTTTCCCTGACATCTCATACAGTCCCCTGAGCCTACCAGAAGTGGTAGCAGAGTGCAGCACCAGGAGTAAGTACTGAGCATTGGCAGGTATAGCCCCTAAAAATCAAAAAACAAAGTGAAGTCACAGCAAAGGTACTAGAAAAGTTAAGGATTCATTCCAGTTTATAAGCACAGACTTTAACAGCAGCTAAAAAGATTAAAAGAACAGAATCTGATATGTACAAAAAGTCTCACTGCCTCTGCTCTCCGCCTTCACTGCTGTCATGCTTAGAGGAACAGACTAAGTTTCCTTCTAATAACTGTGACCAGATTTTTTACATAAGCCCAGAAAAAACAGGTAATTATTTAAATTCTTGTTATCTCCAACTTTAGATCTAGCTTAAGTGGCCTCTCTGTTCTCAGGAGTGAGTACCTTGTTTCTCAGGATCTCGCTGCACTGATCAGCACTGTCCAAACGGGATTCTGAAGTCCCTGTTAGTACCCAGGGAGAATCTTGTCATGGTTTCCAAACTGCTAGCCCCAGACAGACTGTTTTTAGCTTTTCCCTAGCCCCAGAGAGTCCTCCTCAGTTTTCATTTTATGTTGTTTTTTCCTTTAGGTCAGGGCCCATCGCGTGACAGCACTCTTGACCAACTAGAGCTGGATTACTTTTTGGGGGGCTCCTTTAGGCCCTCCCAGGTTGAACAACTGTTGTTGGGAACCTGCTTCATTTCAAGGCACCTTGGACTCACATGTGGAATTAGAATTTAAAGCCAATCTTAGGGCAACTGAAGTTCTTCTTGAGCCAATATGACTTGCCCAGGTTGACTTTTGTTTGTTTGTTTGATTTTTAATGAGATGTTATTTTCCATCACCTGCAACACTTACATTTGGGGGTTCCTGAGGAGGCTCCACAATGTCTCAGAGGCTGTTTTGTCACTCTGCAAGCAAATTGGAGCTCTATTGTTCCCTCTTGGACCATACCTGGCAGTACTCAGGGGTCACTATTGGCTCTACACTCAAAGGAATCGCCGAAATGGGACTCAGTGTATGGGCAATTGCACCCAGGCCCGCCGCAGCCATGGCAAGTGCCCTAACTGCTCCAGCTCCTGGACGGGAGCTCTTTAAGCAAGGCATTAAACTATTCTTTGTCGAGGTTAGTCTTAAATTGTAAAGTAGTATTGCTTCTGATATTCCAGATAAAATAGCAAAATTAAAACCAGGTCCCAATTATCTGTTACAAAAGACAGGATTATCTGACTTTTTTGTTTTATGTTATCAAGATATTGCTGGAAAGTATAATGTGAAAAAAAGTATCCTGAAGATGTCAAGTAAAGAGAAAGGTGAATGCTTTAGTGCCACTTACGATAACATACAACGTGCTGGGTTTTTCTAAGTAAAAATTCACTGGCAGTAGTCCATTCAACCCCACATAGAAAATCTTGATCTCCTGAAATTTCAAGCATACAGTTTTTCCAAAACTGGAGTTTTATCTTCAGTTCCACAGCAAGTCTGTACTCTGGAATATCCGTCAAACACTTTTTACCCCACAGACTTCTGGGCAAGGCATTAGAATAGACCTACAAGTGGTAAGAGGCTTTAGAATGCTGCTGTGCTGTGGCTCTGGCCCTTGCCAATGTTTCTGTAAAAACCAACTTTCTTTGACTTCTGTTCAGTTGGGTAATTATGCTAGGATTTTTTGGTGGGGTGATGGCGGATGTTAGGGTCTTCAGTTTTAAACTTAGCACAGTTTTTGAAATTCATGAGAATTATTTACACTTTAAAGAAACATTTAATCTTTTTTCTAATAAATTATTTAAATTATAAACCCTTAAATTTTTTTTTTCATAGGACCAATAACCAGAAATCTTCCAACTGAAATGTGATCCAATCTTTTCCTCCCCTCTTCACCATTAAGTGGGATCCCTTCTACGGTGCCTGTGTTATATAATAGCGTAGAATTCTAGTCATAGAATATTTTGTACTTTTACCACATTGTTGGCAAAATAATTCTAGTTGTAAGATAGCATCAATTCAGAGCTCTGTTTCAGGCATCTCTCCTCAAATTCTAACACATTCTAGGCCAAGGAGTATTACAATAGAAAATCATCATCTCTTTACCCAAGGACCTCATTTTGCCCAGAGAACTTTTAGAAGGTATTAAAGCCTAATTACCCATTGTGAAACATAACAAAGAACAAAACCAAATTCAAAACACAAACTCAAATAGAACAAAACCAAATTCTAAAACCAAACAGATCTCTTCTGAGTGCAAATTAATCCAAGGAGGAGAGAAAAGTCTTAAGTCACAAAGTCTTAAGTCCCAAATGCTGAAAACAGGACTCTGAGTTTCCTTATACACAGCAAATTAAACTGTTTTTCTCTCCATCAACATAGTGCTCCCTCCCCCAAGCACACACACCCACAGGAAATAAGAGGCCACTCACAGATTAATCAGTCCACACATCCTGCTAACAATCCTCAGGGAAATGGGGGTTAGATGGAGGGGGGAGTTTCTTGGCGTGCACCCCAAGGTAAATGACATTCCCATTCTTAGTGACCACACATGTGGTCTACTGACTCACCCCCAGCTGTTTCCTCTGACCCCTGGGCAGTATGACCTGAGAGGCAGCCAGCATCAGTATGGGGACGAGGGACAGCCATAGGCAGAGGTCCTGTTTGTCCTGGACTTAGATGCAGACTCCACCCCAGGCTGGCTTCACCAAATTGTGATGTGAAGCTTTGGTTCCATTCGTGTTTGAGGGCCAGTCAAACAAAAGAGCAGTGGAGGGGTCAAAAGAGGTTTCTTAGCAAGAAGCTAGCAGGTTGGAAGATGACTGACCCTTGTTTTCAAAGGAGCTGCCTTGTCTGCGTGGTTACAATAAGTTTTTATAAAGAAAGAAAGGGAAGCACTTTATTAGGAAGAGCAAGTCATGCATGGACTGGTGGGTGTCAGAGTGAGGAGTGAATTTACCCAGGGCTGGTCCCTTGAGGCACACTTCTGAAAAGGGTTTTTCTGTTCTATCTCCTAGAAAGAGATGAGTCTCAGCTAGCACTGGCCAAACAGGCTTTCTTTTTTTTTTTTTTTTTTGGGTCACACCCAGAAATGCTCAGGGGTTACTCCTGACTCTGCACTCTGGAGTTACTCCTGGCGGTGCTCGGGACCACAAGGGATGCTGGGGATCGAATCCGGATCAGCCACATGCGAGGCAAATGCCCGACCCGCTGGACTATTGCTTCAGCCCCAGGCTTTCTGGTTTCTTAAGTTGAATTCAACTCCTCATTCCTTCAGACCTCTTCCCAGCATACTCTCAGAGATATGTCGTGAATTCACTTATATTAAAGCTTTCTTAATTCTAATTTGAGAAGTACTCATGGACCAGTTGCCACAGAACTGTTTCTTTTTAAACTATTTCTCTATATGTTGACTTCAGAAAATAATTCATTTAGGTGCCAGTGAGATAGTATAGTGGGTAGGGCAATTGCCATACACACTGCAATCTTGGATCCTGTCTCTAGCACCACATACGGTCCCTGAGCAGCACTGGGTATGGCCCAAAAATAGATAAAGTAATTTATTTGGGTTATATCAGAAATTTTCCCACAGTATATAAAAACTATCCCAGAATCTTGATCCCAAACCATGAGATACTGAAAGCACAAAAATAATGCATGTACTCATGCCTAGTATACATAGATAAAACTGTTTTTAAGAGAAAAATTTTAAATGTTATTGATGACATGTGTATTTCCTATACGTGGTGGGAACCCAGAAAAAACTAAGTAACATACCCTTGTGATTACAGAGCAATTTTTCAATAACCTTAGTTATCTTAGAGGACATTGGTTAGTTGGAAGGGAGGTTGAGATGGAGAGAGTCATTAAGGGGTGATATAATGGAAAAAGACTAGAAAACAAATATATGCAGATTTAAGTTTGCTTCTTTGCAAAGATAAGGTTGGATCTTCCCAGGAGTTCTATACAGGAGGCATTCTTGTAGAGAGAAGTAATTAGAAATTATGTTTTTCACAGGCAACCTCATTCTACCTTTAGTAATCCTTCTATGATATTTGTCTAGTACCAAATACATATTTGGAGGTAGTAGATTTTTCTCTCCCCTAGTTTTGCCTTTGGAACTCAAGGAGTCCCATAGTTCACATGATTTGTTCAATTACATAGACCCGTTCTTAAATCACAAAGTTATCCTTGGACGTAAAGTATAATTTGTGATGTTGCTCCTGTGGTTATTTTATCAAATCCTGTCATAATAACACGGGGAGATCAGTTGGTGTGTTGTCTTTATATTGGGAGAGTTGAAGAATGATAGAGAAAAGTGGTCATTCACCTTGGGCAGTAAATGATTTATTTTGTTTTTTAAATTTTTTTAAATTTTATTATGCCACTGTGCGATGTGCAGTTACAAAGCTGTTCATGATTAAGTTTCAGTTATACAGTGTTCAGCACCCATTCCTTCATTAGTGCTCCCTTCCCAACACCTATGTACCCAGATTCTTCCCTCTGCCTCCCACAGCCTGCCTCTTCTGTGGCAGTTCTTTTCTTTCTTCTTTCCTTCTCCTTCTCTTTCTCCTTCTCCTCCTTCTCCTCCTACTCTTCTTCCTTCTCCTCCTCCTCATTCTCCTCCTCTTCCTCTACTCCTCTCCTCTCTCCCTCACTCATTCTCTCTTCTCTCTTTCTCTCCCCCTTCTCTTACACATTGTGGCTTGCAATACATACTGTTTCTTTATTCCACAAATGAATGCAGTCATTCTATATCTGTCCTTTTCCTTCTGACTAATTTCACTCAGCATGATACTCTCCATGTTCGTCCATTTATAGGCAAATTTCATAACCTCGCTTTTCTAGCAGCTGCACAGTGTTCCATCGTCTATATGTTCCCTAGTTTCGTTGTCCAGTCATCTATTTTCAGGCACTCAGGTTGTTTCCAGATTCTGGCTATTGTGAATCACTATTCACACTCTGCTATGAACATAGAAGTGCAGATGGTGTTTCTGTTGTGTTTTTTATTTTTTTGGCCTCCCATGGTAAGAATGAGTTTATGGTGATTAATATTTTTTTTTATTATACCACTTTGAAGTTAGGGAAGGTGATGCCTCCCATCTTCTTTTTTTGCAAAGATTGCTTTAACTATTTGTGGCAGTTTATTGTTCCATACGAAGTTCAGTAGTGTTTTGTCAACTAAGTTCTTTGAAAAATCATGGGTATCCTTATAGGTACTGCATTGAATCTGTATAATGCTTTAAGGCATATTGCCATTTTGACAATATTGATTCTCCCAATCCGTCAGAAGGGGATGTTTCCATTTTGTCATGTCCTCTTTTATTTTTTAAAGCAGCATTTTTTAGTTTTCTTTGTACAGGTCCTTTACATTCTTAGTTAAGCTGATTCCTAGGTACTTGATTTTCTGAGGCACAGTTAAGAATGGAATTTTTTTTAACATTTTATTATACCACCATGAGATATACAATTACAACGTTGTTCACGCTTGGGGGTTTCGGTCATACAGTGTTCCAGCACCCGCCCTCCACCAGTGCCCCTCAACCACCACCCATGTCCCCAATTCCCTCCCCCTCCCACATCCTGCCTAAATGGCAGGTTCTTTATCTCCCCTCTCTCTCCCTCTCTCTCCTAAGAATGGAATTTTAGTGTACTTTCATCTCTTTTCTTATTTGCATATAAGAAAGACTTTTGGGTGTTGATTTTGTAACCTCCACTCTATTATACATACCTATTACTTCTAGGAGATTTTTTGGTAGAGACTTAAGAGTTCTCTAGGTATAGTATCATGTCATCTGCAAATAGTGATAGTTTGGCTTCTTTACCTATCTGGATACCCTTAATGTCTTTTTCTTCCCTAATTGCTATGGCAGATACTTCCAGTACTATGCTAAGTAGAAGTGGTAATAGTGGGCAACCTTGTCCCTGATCTTAGGAGGAAAGCTTTAGGATTTTCCCCATTGACAATAATGCTTATAGTGCTTATAGTGGGCATGTGGCAATGTCTCTGACTATATTGAGGTAAGTTCCTTCAGTTCCCATTTTGTAGAGAGTTTTTATCATGAATGGGTGCTGGACCTTGTCAAATTCTCTCTGCATCTATAGACATGATGATAATGTCTCCATGTCCAAAAACCCTTATTTTGGACATAGTTTTTTATGTTGATGGACTTGCTAATTTTAAACCATCCTTGCATCCTCTCCAGTGTGAGTCTTACTTGGTCATTGTGTATGATCTTTTGATGAGTCTTTGAATCCTGTTTGCTAGTATTTTGTTGATGAAATTTGCATCTGAGTTCATCAGAGATACTGGTTTGTAGTTTTTCTTTTTTTATGATGGCGCTCTCTACTTTAGATATCAGGATGATATGTGCCTCGTTGAAGCTGTTTGGGAGTGTTTTTGTTTCTTCAGTTTCCTGGAAAAGCTTGAAGATAACTGACAATAGGTCCTCTTAAAGGGTTGGAAGAATTAACTAGTGAATCATTCCAACTGGGGCTTTTGAGTTTGGGAAGACTTTTTGATTACCATTTCAGTTTCCTCCATGGTGATATGCTTGTTCAGGTATTGCAGGTCCTCTTGGGTCTGCCTCTAGAGAGTTATAGGGATCCAGGAATCTGTCCATTTCCTCTAGATTCTCTTGTTTTTGGCGTAAAGACTCTCAAAGTATTATCTCTGGTGATCTTTTGAATTTCTGTGTTTTTTGCTGTGATGTCCCCCTTTTCCTTTCTGATTTGGTTTATTATTAGGGTTCTCCTTCCTTTGTGAGTCTTGCAAGTGGTTTGTCCATCTTTTGGTTTGTTTTCTGGGATTCCAGCATGTTGATTTCTGCCCTAAGTTTTATAATTTCCTTCTTTCTGACTGGGTTGGTCTCCCTTTTGTTGGTCATTTTCTAAGCTCTTAAGCTGTGAAGTTAAAGTATTTATACGGGCCCTTTTTCCTTCCTGATGAACACTTGCAGATCTATAAATTTTCCTTTTAACACTGCTTTAACTGTGCAGTTTGTGTCTTCATTCTCATTTCTTTCTAGGAATCTTTTGATTTCCTTTTTAGATGTTCTCTGTGACCCACTAGTGTTCAGCAGTGAGCTGTTCAGTTGATTTAGTTTTCCATTTCTGTATGTGATTACCTTCTATTTTCAGTGTACCATGGTTTGAAAGAATAGTTTATACAACTTTATCATCTTGATTTTATTGAGGTATGTTTTGTGTTCCGGCATGTTGTCTATCTTGGAGAATGTTCCATGTACACTGGAGAAAAAAGTTGTATTCTGCTTTTAGAGGATGAAAAGTTCAGTAGCCCTACTAGCCCTCACTCTTCCATTTCTTCCTTTAAAGCCAGTATTTCCTTGCTGAGTTTCAGTCTTGTTGATCTATCAAGATGTGACAGAGCAGTGTTGGAAGTTTCCAACTACAATTGTATTTCTGTCAATGAGTAAATGATTTTTATAGAGTGATCTGGCTGGGAGGGACCCTTGAGACTGGTAGAGGGAAACAGGCTTTCTGGTGATGAAAAGTATGATTAATAATAACTGAAAGAATGAAAGTCATCTTATATATCATTCCTAAAATATTTTTTAAATCAGAAATTCTTAACTGTGTGATGTAGTTTACTTGAGTGTTTCCTAGTGACTAAGTAGAGAAATACAAAATAATGAAACTTTAAAATGAATATATTTGAATTTTCTTTGTTTTTGAATCTGTTCAACCTGTTAAAATTTTTTAGACAAGCTTTGCTATAGCTACGAAATAGATCATAAAAGAAACCCTAGTCCTAACATATCATGGTGTGGGGGTGGGAGAAACACCACTGTGCTTGGGGGGCTGTCCCTGCCAGGTGCTCTGGGGAGCATTTCACATGGAATGTTACTGGCACCTGCTCCAGCAAACCGATGAATGGCGGATGTCAGGTGATCAAGAATAAATGAAGCAGTGGTGTATATAGGCTTTGTAGTTACATTGTATCTTAGTCTATAAAGTATTGTAATAGCATTTTGCTTTCTAAAAGGTCAAGAAACACGACTGAATATTATTTCACATGATGCTGAAGAAGTTTGTAATTAACGAACAAGCAGGCATTTCTCTAGGTTGGTAAATTAACAGATCACAAATATTTGGCTCTTAGATATGTAAGTGGTGAATTTTTTTTTAAATGCTGGATTTAGAGATGACTACAAGAGTATGCTACCTGCCGCGGCAGAGCTGGCAAGCTACCCGTGTCGTATTTGATATGCCAAATAACAATAACAATTATAGACCTCATTCCATGACTTGATGGAATGGTTTGAGGCTCTTTATGTTCCTGGAGCAAGCAGGTGCCCCTTGGGCTCTACTTGCATGAGACAGGTCATATGAAGATGTTGCGGTGCCCGCTCGAGCAAATCGATGATGAGCGGGAAGACAGTGATACAGTGATGTTTGCTTCTTGTGCAAAGCTATACAGATGTTTCTCCTTTTGCTATCAGAAGCATAGTTACAATTCTGCTATTGTTTTCCTTTTTACTATTCATAGCATATCTTACAATTGATCATTTTGTATAGCTGTATGATATTTTACTAAACAATGGTTCCTAATTCTTTAGTTAGAACTTTTAAGTTGTTTAATTTTAGCTTCTGCTAAACTTATCCATGTTCTCAAAACAGCCAATAAAAATTAACATAAAATTCACTTTACCTTTTAATTTCTAGTTGTGCGATATAGTCATTGTAGAAAATTGTGCCTGGAAAGGTAGACAAATTTCACTTCTCTTTTCCCTTTGGTTAAAAAATAGCCTAGGGGCCGGAGTGATAGTACAGTGGGTAGGGCATTTGACTGCATGCAGCCCACCTGGTTTCAATCCTTGGCATCCCATATGGTCCCCAAGCACTGCCAGGGTAGTTCCTAAATGCAGAGCCAGGAGTAACCCTTGAACATTGCCGGATCTGACCCAAAAAAGCAAAGCGGATAAACAAACAAAGCCTAATCAGAGATCTTCTCTTTTATCAGAATCATAACTTTTTACATTTTAAAAAATTTTTATTTTGTACCACATCCACAGTGCTTAGGGTTTACGCCTAGCTCTTTGCTAGGGATCACTCCTGCAGGGCTTGGGGACTGTAGTGCTAAGGACTGACTCTGTGTCAGCTGCATGCAAGTCAAGCATTCACCACTGTACTATATCTCTCTAGCACCTCAGTATGATTTGGAAAAATAAAATTTGTTTGAGAGACCTTGTCTCTATCTCTGTTAGTGTGTGTAGAGTTAAACAGAAATGAAGTAGGTCCATGATGTAATAGCCCAGCCTTTTGTGTCTTATGTTTTAGGTAGTTTTTTTAATCTTTTTAAAAATTTTGCTCTTTTTTTAGTTTTTTTATGACTGCTAATGATACTAGAGTTCTTTTGGCAGTATTTTTTCCATACCATTTGGAAAGATGTAGTATTCTCAGAGAGGGCACTATTATACCAAAAAGATATTCTTTAGTCTAAAACTAGGTATCTACAATAGCCATAGCATCTCATTTGTACTATTTTTAAATGTGTTTTCATCAGCAGTATCTGTAGTTCCCCCATTCCAATTTTTGTTAAAAAATTTAATGTCAGAATCATTTGCTTAGAAAAATTTTTTAGGAAAGTATTATAAAATGATAGACAAAAACATTAATTGATGATGGTTTAATAAATAAGAGCATGCAATTAGTGTATATAGAAAGGCTGTTCTCACTTGGATGATTATTTTTTTGTAGAATTGAATACTTAAAGCTTTAATTTTATACTTATGCGCTTAATCATTATATCTAATTGTTTTGACCATTTATTCAAATAATAAACCTCAAGCTTGAATATTTATAGTGAAGAATGAGTTTGGAGAAAGGAAAATAATTATATGTCTCTATCCCTGCTATTTTTATTCTGCCTGCCATCAGAGTACAAAATATATATTCACATAATCTATTTGTTGTAT
>JAJIBD010033567.1:0-13380 GCA_021461705.1 Cryptotis parvus | reverse complement strand
CAACATGAGCTCATTTTGACCCCACACACTTGCAGCACAAGTTCACACTCACTCCCCCACACACCTATGGCATGAGCTCACATTTGCCAATATCCAAAGCTCACCTGTGTGATAATGCCACCTCTGTAACAGTCACAATGGGTGGGAGGTCTGAGCTCCGAGTTGCTCTGATCCCCGTGGGGGCAGTCAGCGGCAGAGTAATGTCTCCGGTACTGCCTTTCAATCCCTTGATTCTGTCCACCGATGGGTTTGGAATGTTCTGCCACGTCCTCTGTGTTATTTGTGCTAACCTTCTACTCTTGCCTAATAATCAATGTGTCCCTTGGTGTTTTTGGAACTCAAAACAATATCAGTAATCAGAACAAAGTGCCTCCAGTAATTCAAGCTTGTGTTTTCTCTCTTTGGAATTAAAAACATTTGCCAGTCTAGGTGTTTTTATGAACCAGCTGAAGATCAAAGAGTTAATGATGGAAGTAAAGTTTAGCAAACAGGAGGAATGAGAAAAACCAGAAACAGAAAGTTGGTCGGCAGGGGCTGGAGCGATGCAGCCCAGCGGGTAGGGCGTTTTGCTTTGCTCCCGCGCCGGCCCGTGCCTTGCCTGGGTCCAACATCCCCGGTATCCTATGTGGTCCTCTCCCGAAAGCAACAGTGAGTATTCACCTGAGTGCAAAGCTAGGGATCTCCCTGAGCAGCAGGGTGTGACCCAAAAAGCAAAAAAAAAAAAAAAAAGAAAAAAAGAAAAAAAGCTGATCGGGAAATCACAGAGCTCAAAACTGCTACTGGATATTTAGAACCATTACTATATGAAGGGAAATATGATGATATAGAAAAAAGATAGGTTAGTTATAGGAAACGTAGGGAATTTCCCTGATCTGGCTTCTTTACAGAAAAATTAATGCAGTATAGAAAGCCTTGGTGTTTGTTAGAGAAAGAAAATGCTGGATAATATGTTACCAGCTGCCACAATACTGGGCAAAACCTTGATGTGATGTACTAAAACATTATAATTGTCTAAATGAAGTTAGGGTGACCTCTGACTTTAGGAAGCCTGTGGTTCTTTGGTAAGATATAAGACAAAGAAACTTCGTTTCACTCTAACCAAATGGCTTAAGTAGTTGTGGTATCATATATTCATTTTTTGTTTCATTATGTTATGAATCCTACTTTGTTTCATCGTATGCCCTGCCAAGCATGTATTCGCTTCGGTTTCATCGCGGTATGCTCTACTTTGCTTTTATTGTGTTATGATATATAACATAGATCATAAACACAATAAAGATAGACCAGCCTATCACTATCCGCTCGCCGCTGCAAGCGTGGCGGCGTTCATCAATAAATGCTCACTCTAGAGATGACTACAAGAGTATGCTACCTGCACGGCAGAGCCTGGCGAGCTACCCGTATGTATTTGATATGCCAAATACCAATAACAATTATAGACCTCATTCCCAGAAATGGCTTAGGAGGCCTGTGCTAGCAGATGCCCTTGGGCTCACTAATTGCATGAGACAGGACATATGGAGATAATGTTACTGGGGCCTGGTCGAGCAAATCAATGATGAACGGGAAGACAGTGATACAGCGATGATTTGTGATTTCAGCTCCTATTTCCTCAGGAGGGCTTCATTAGCCACTATCAGTGCTTCCCTTTTTCTGTGAAAAAGTTGGGGTATTGAGCAAATACGCTTCTCACTGATGCAGCCCCTATTCCTCTTTCCTTAGGATTCTAACATAAGAAGCCATTTTCTTATAAAGTATCTCCCTTTCATGCTAATTCTTTTGGTTCCCATTCTCACTCTGCATATTGTAGAATGACTCAGATTTTCTTTGGGGGAGAGTAAGGACAGAACAAACTGACCCTGGTGGGGTCAGTTTACAGAGGTAACCTCCATGCTGCTTTCAGGGCCCCTGGCACGAGGGGCGTGCCAGCTTTTGCTTATTTGTAGTTCTGCCTTTGGAACGTCTTGGAAAGTTCTGTAACTCAAAAGTTGGTTGCTCAATTATTTCATAGTAGGTCTTTCAGTCCTGAGGATATTTCAGTCCATGTCAGGAACTGAGTCCAGTTCCTTGAGAGAAGAAAAGTTAAAATGGAAGTGAACTGCAAGTCCAGGCAAGAGCTCCAAGAATTCCAGTTGCACATGTCAGTCCCGCCATCTGCAGGTGATGGCTGTGCTCCCTGCTTCACAGTGACACTGGCAGCCTTCAACCTTCCGGAAAAACAGCAGTCACTGGTCACCTCTGCTCTCGCTTCAGACTCCCCCATGTCCAGTTTGCAGTCTCACAAAACTGTCTGAATTGTTGATCAACATGGGATGGGGTGAGGACAGAACTGGAAATACTAGGGATCAAAACATCGCAGCCAAGAGCCAGAGCTATAGTACAGTGGTAGAGAGAGCTTGCCTAGCCTGCAGCCAACCTGGATTCTTTCCCTGACATCTGCATAAGTCCCCTGAGCCTACCAGAAGTGGTAGTAGAGTGCAGCACCAGGAGTACTGAGCATTGGCAGGTATAGCCCCAAAGAAATCAAAAAAAAACAAAGTGAAGTCACAGCAAGGTACTAGAAAAAGTTAAGGATTCATTCCAGTTTATAAGCACAGACTTTAACAGCAGCTAAAAAAGATTAAAAGAACAGAATCTGATATGTACAAAAGTCTCACTGCTCTCTGCTCTCCGCCTTCACTGCTGTCATGCTTAGAGGAACAGACTAAGTTTCCTTCTAATAACTGTGACCAGATTTTTACATGAGCCCAGAAAAACAGGTAATTATTTAAATTCTTGTTATCTCCAACTTTAGATCTAGCTTAAGTGGCCTCTCTCTGCTCTCAGGAGTGAGTACCTTGTTTCTCAGGATCTTCGCTGCACTGATCAGCACTGTCCAAACGGGATTCTGAAGTCCCTGTTAGTACCCAGGAGAATCTTGTCATGGTTTCCAAACTGCTAGCCCCAGACAGACTGTTTTAGCTTTTCCTAGCCCCAGAGAGTCCCTCCTCAGTTTTCATTTTATGTTGTTTTTCCTTTAGGTCAGGGCCCATCGCGTGACAGCACTCTTGACCAACTAGAGCTGGATTACTTTTGGGGGCTCCCTTTAGGCCCTCCCAGGTTGAACAACTGTTGTTGGGAACCTGCTTCATTTCAAGGCACCTTGGACTCACATGGAATTAGAATTTAAAAGCCAATCTTAGGGCAACTGAAGTTCTTCTTGAGCCAATATGACTTGCCCAGGTTGACTTTTGTTTGTTTGTTTGATTTTTAATGAGATGTTATTTTCCATCACCTGCAACACTTACATTTGGGGGTTCCTGAGGAGGCTCCACAATGTCTCAGAGGCTGTTTTGTCACTCTGCAAGCAAATTGGAGCTCTATTGTTCCCTCTTGGACCATACCTGGCAGTACTCAGGGTCACTATTGGCTCAACACTCAAAGGAATCGCTCAAATGGGACTCAGTGTATGGGCAATTGCACCAGGCCCGCCGCAGCCATGGCAAGTGCCCTAACTGCTCCAGCTCCTGGACGGAGCTCTTTAAGCAAGGCATTAAACTATTCTTTGCTCGAGGTTAGTCTTAAATTGTAAAGTAGTATTGCTTCTGATATTCCAGATAAAATAGCAAAATTAAAACCAGGTCCCAATTATCTGTTACAAAAGACAGGATTATCTGACTTTTTTGTTTTATGTTATCAAGATATTGCTGGAAAGTATAATGTGAAAAAAAGTATCCTGAAGATGTCAAGTAAAGAGAAAGGTGAATGCTTTAGTGCCACTTACGATAACATACAACGTGCTGGTTTTTTCTAAGTAAAAATTCACTGGCAGTAGTCCATTCAACCCCACATAGAAAATCTTGATCTCCTGAAATTTTCAAGCATACAGTTTTTCCAAAACTGGAGTTTTATCTTCAGTTCCACAGCAAGTCTGTACTCTGGAATATCCGCCAAACACTTTTACCCCACAGACTTCTGGGCAAGGCATTAGAATAGACCTACAAGTGGTAAGAGGCTTTAGAATGCTGCTGTGCTGTGGCTCTGGCCCTTGCCAATGTTTCTGTAAAAACCAACTTTCTTTGACTTCTGTTCAGTTGGGTAATTATGCTAGGATTTTTTGGTGGGGTGATGGCGGATGTTAGGTCTTCAGTTTTAAACTTAGCACAGTTTTTGAAATTCATGAGAATTATTTACACTTTAAAGAAAACATTTAATCTTTTTTCTAATAAATTATTTAAATTATAAACCCTTAAATTTTTTTTTCATAGGACCAATAACCAGAAATCTTCCAACTGAAATGTGATCCAATCTTTTCCTCCCCTCTTCACCATTAAGTGGGATCCCTTCTACGGTGCCTGTGTTATATAATAGCGTAGAATTCTAGTCATAGAATATTTTGTACTTTTACCACATTGTTGGCAAAAATAATTCTAGTTGTAAGATAGCATCAATTCAGAGCTCTGTTTCAGGCATCTCTCCTCAAATTCTAACACATTCTAGGCCAAGGAGTATTACAATAGAAAATCATCATCTCTTTACCCAAGGACCTCATTTTGCTTGGAGAACTTTTAGAAGGTATTAAAGCCCACTTACCCATTGTGAAACATAACAAAGAACAAAACCAAATTCAAAACACAAACTCAAATAGAACAAAACCAAATTCTAAAACCAAACAGATCTCTTCTGAGTGCAAATTAATCCAAGGAGGAGAGAAAAGTCTTAAGTCACAAAGTCTTGAGTCCCAAATGCTGAAAACAGGACTCTGAGTTTCCTTATACACAGCAAATTAAACTGTTTTTCTCTCCATCAACATAGTGCTCCCCCTCCCCCAAGCACACACACCCACAGGAAATAAGAGGCCACTCACAGATTAATCAGTCCACACATCCTGCTAACAATCCTCAGGGAAATGGGGGTTAGATGGAGGGGGGAGTTTCTGGGGCGTACCCCAAGGTAAATGACATTCCCATTCTTAGTGACCACACATGTGGTCTACTGACTCACCCCCAGCTGTTTCCTCTGACCCCTGGGCAGTATGACCTGAGAGGCAGCCAGCATCAGTATGGGGACGAGGGACAGCCATAGGCAGAGGTCCTGTTTGTCCTGGACTTAGATGCAGACTCCACCGCAGGCTGGCTTCACCAAATTGTGATGTGAAGCTTTGGTTCCATTCGTGTTTGAGGGCCAGTCAAACAAAAGAGCAGTGGAGGGGTCAAAAGAGGTTTCTTAGCAAGAAGCTAGCAGGTTGGAAGATGACTGACCCTTGTTTTCAAAGGAGCTGCCTTGTCTGCGTGGTTACAATAAGTTTTTATAAAGAAAGAAAAGGGAAGCACTTTATTAGGAAGAGCAAGTCATGCATGGACTGGTGGGTGTCAGAGTGAGGAGTGAATTTACCCAGGGCTGGTCCCTTGAGGCACACTTCTGAAAAGGGTTTTTCTGTTCTATCTCCTAGAAAGAGATGAGTCTCAGCTAGCACTGGCCAAACAGGCTTTTCTGGTTTTTTTTTTTTTTTTTTTGGGTCACACCCAGAAATGCTCAGGGGTTACTCCTGACTCTGCACTCTGGAGTTACTCCTGGCGGTGCTGGGGGACCACAAGGGATGCTGGGGATCGAATCCGGATCAGCCACATGCGAGGCAAATGCCCGACCCGCTGGACTATTGCTTCAGCCCCAGGCTTTCTGGTTTCTTAAGTTGAATTCAACTCCTCATTCCTTCAGACCTCTTCCCAGCATACTCTCAGAGATATGTCGTGAATTCACTTATATTAAAGCTTTCTTCTAATTCTAATTTGAGAAGTACTCATGGACCAGTTGCCACAGAACTGTTTCTTTTAAACTATTTCTCTATATGTTGACTTCAGAAAATAATTCATTTAGGTGCCAGTGAGATAGTATAGTGGGTAGGGCAATTGCCATACACACTGCAATCTTGGATCCTGTCTCTAGCACCACATACGGTCCCTGAGCAGCACTGGGTATGGCCCAAAAATAGATAAAAGTAATTTATTTGGGTTATATCAGAAATTCTTCCCACAGTATATAAAAACTATCCCAGAATCTTGATCCCAAACCATGAGATACTGAAAGCACAAAATAATGCATGTACTCATGCCTAGTATACATAGATAAAACTGTTTTTAAGAGAAAAATTTTAAATGTTATTGATGACATGTGTATTTCCTATACGTGGTGGGAACCCAGAAAAAACTAAGTAACATACCCTTGTGATTACAGAGCAATTTTTCAATAACCTTAGTTATCTTAGAGGACATTGGTTAGTTGGAAGGGAGGTTGAGATGGAGAGAGTCATTAAGGGTGATATAATGGAAAAGACTAGAAAACAAATATATGCAGATTTGAGTTTGCTTCTTTGCAAAGATAAGGTTGGATCTTCCCAGGAGTTCTATACAGGAGGCATTCTTGTAGAGAGAAGTAATTAGAAATTATGTTTTCACAGGCAACCTCATTCTACCTTTAGTAATCCTTCTATGATATTTGTCTAGTACCAAATACATATTTGGAGGTAGTAGATTTTTCTCTCCCCTAGTTTTGCCTTTGGAACTCAAGGAGTCCCATAGTTCACATGATTTGTTCAATTACATAGACCCGTTCTTAAATCACAAAGTTATCCTTGGACGTAAAGTATAATTTGTGATGTTGCTCCTGTGGTTATTTTATCAAATCCTGTCATAATAACACGGGAGATCAGTTGGTGTGTTGTCTTTATATTGGGAGAGTTGAAGAATGATAGAGAAAAGTGGTCATTCACCTTGGGCAGTAAATGATTTATTTTGTTTTTTAAATTTTTTAAATTTTATTATGCCACTGTGCGATGTGCAGTTACAAAGCTGTTCATGATTAAGTTTCAGTTATACAGTGTTCAGCACCCATTCCTTCATTAGTGCTCCCTTCCCAACACCTATGTACCCAGATTCTTCCCTCTGCCTCCCACAGCCTGCCTCTTCTGTGGCAGTTCTTTTTCTTTTCTTCTTTCCTTCTCCTTCTCTTTCTCCTTCTCCTCCTTCTCCTCCTACTCTTCTTCCTTCTCCTCCTCCTCATCCTCCTTCCTCTCTCTTCCTCTACTCCTCCTCTCCTCTCTCCCTCACTCATTCTCTCTTCTCTCTTTCTCTCCCCCCTTCTCTTACACATTGTGGCTTGCAATACATACTGTTTCTTTATTCCACAAATGAATGCAGTCATTCTATATCTGTCCTTTTCCTTCCTGACTAATTTCACCTCAGCATGATACTCTCCATGTTCGTCCATTTATAGGCAAATTTCATAACTTCGCTTTTTTCTAGCAGCTGCACAGTGTTCCATCGTCTATATGTTCCCTAGTTTCGTTGTCCAGTCATCTATTTTCAGGCACTCAGGTTGTTTCCAGATTCTGGCTATTGTGAATCACTATTCACACTCTGCTATGAACATAGAAGTGCAGATGGTGTTTCTGTTGTGTTTTTTATTTTTTGGCCTCCCATGGTAAGAATGAGTTTATGGTGATTAATATTTTTTTTATTATACCACTTTTGAAGTTAGGGAAGGTGATGCCTCCCCATCTTCTTTTTTGCAAAAGATTGCTTTAACTATTTGTGGCAGTTTATTGTTCCATACGAAGTTCAGTAGTGTTTTGTCAACTAAGTTCTTTGAAAAATCATGGGTATCCTTATAGGTACTGCATTGAATCTGTATAATGCTTTAAGGCATATTGCCATTTTGACAATATTGATTCTCCCAATCCGTCAGAAGGGGATGTTTCCATTTTGTCATGTCCTCTTTTATTTTTTAAAGCAGCATTTTTTAGTTTTCTTTGTACAGGTCCTTTAGCATTTCTTAGTTAAGCTGATTCCTAGGTACTTGATTTTCTGAGGCACAGTTAAGAATGGAATTTTTTTTAACATTTTATTATACCACCATGAGATATACAATTACAACGTTGTTCACGCTTGGGGGTTTCGGGTCATACAGTGTTCCAGCACCCGCCCTCCACCAGTGCCCCTCAACCACCACCCATGTCCCCAATTCCCTCCCCCTCCTACATCCTGCCTAAATGGCAGGTTCTTTATCTCCCCTCTCTCTCTCTCTCTCTCCTAAGAATGGAATTTTAGTGTACTTTCATCTCTTTTCTTATTTGCATATAAGAAAGACTTTGGGTGTTGATTTTGTAACCTCCCACTCTATTATACATACCTATTACTTCTAGGAGATTTTTTGGTAGAGACTTAAGAGTTCTCTAGGTATAGTATCATGTCATCTGCAAATAGTGATAGTTTGGCTTCTTTACCTATCTGGATACCCTTAATGTCTTTTTTCTTCCCTAATTGCTATGGCAGATACTTCCCAGTACTATGCTAAGTAGGAAGTGGTAATAGTGGGCAACCTTGTCCCTGATCTTAGGAGGAAAGCTTTAGGATTTTTCCCCATTGACAATAATGCTTATAGTGCTTATAGTGGGCATGTGGCAATGTCTCTGACTATATTGAGGTAAGTTCCTTCAGTTCCCATTTTGTAGAGAGTTTTTATCATGAATGGGTGCTGGACCTTGTCAAATTCTCTCTGCATCTATAGACATGATGATAAATGTCTCCATGTCCAAAAAACCCTTATTTTGGACATAGTTTTTTTTATGTTGATGGACTTGCTAATTTTAAACCATCCTTGCATCCTCTCCAGTGTGAGTCTTACTTGGTCATTGTGTATGATCTTTTTGATGAGTCTTTGAATCCTGTTTGCTAGTATTTTGTTGATGAAATTTGCATCTGAGTTCATCAGAGATACTGGTTTGTAGTTTTCTTTTTTTTATGATGGCGCTCTCTACTTTAGATATCAGGATGATATGTGCCTCGTTGAAGCTGTTTGGGGAGTGTTTTTGTTTCTTCAGTTTCCTGGAAAAGCTTGAAGATAACTGACAATAGGTCCTTCTAAAGGGTTGGAAAGAATTAACTAGTGAATCATTCCAACTGGGGCTTTTGAGTTTGGGAAGACTTTTGATTACCATTTCAATTTCCCTCCATGGTGATATGCTTGTTCAGGTATTGCAGGTCCTCTTGGGTCTGCCTCTAGAGGTTATAGGGATCCAGGAATCTGTCCATTTCCTCTAGATTCTCTTGTTTTTGGCGTAAAGACTCTCAAAGTATTATCTCTGGTGATCTTTTGAATTTCTGTGTTTTTTGCTGTGATGTCCCCCTTTTCCTTTCTGATTTGGTTTTATTATTAGGGTTCTCCTTCCTTTGTGAGTCTTGCAAGTGGTTTGTCCATCTTTTGGTTTGTTTTCTGGGATTCCAGCATGTTGATTTCTGCCCTAAGTTTTATAATTTCCTTCTTTCTGACTGGGTTGGTCTCCCTTTTGTTGGTCATTTTCTAAGCTCTTAAGCTGTGAAGTTAAAGTATTTATACGGGCCCTTTTTTTCCTTCCTGATGAACACTTGCAGATCTATAAATTTTCCTTTTAACACTGCTTTAACTGTGCAGTTTGTGTCTTCATTCTCATTTCTTTCTAGGAATCTTTTGATTTCCTTTTAGATGTTCTCTGTGACCCACTAGTGTTCAGCAGTGAGCTGTTCAGTTGATTTAGTTTTCCATTTCTGTATGTGATTACCTTCTTTTTTCAGTGTACCATGGTTTGAAAGAATAGTTTATACAACTTTATCATCTTGATTTTATTGAGGTATGTTTTGTGTTCCGGCATGTTGTCTATCTTGAGAATGTTCCATGTACACTGGAGAAAAAGTTGTATTCTGCTTTTAGAGGATGAAAAGTTCAGTAGCCCTACTAGCCCTCACTCTTCCATTTCTTCCTTCAAAGCCAGTATTTCCTTGCTGAGTTTCAGTCTTGTTGATCTATCAAGATGTGACAGAGCAGTGTTGAAGTTTCCAACTACAATTGTATTTCTGTCAATGAGTAAATGATTTTTATAGAGTGATCTGGCTGGGAGGGACCCTTGAGACACGGGTAGAGGGAAACAGGCTTTCTGGTGATGAAAAGTATGATTAATAATAACTGAAAGAATGAAAGTCATCTTATATATCATTCCTAAAATATTTTTTAAATCAGAAATTCTTAACTGTGTGATGTAGTTTACTTGAGTGTTTCCTAGTGACTAAGTAGAGAAATACAAAATAATGAAACTTTAAAATGAATATATTTGAATTTTTCTTTGTTTTTGAATCTGTTCAACCTGTTAAAATTTTTTTTTAGACAAGCTTTGCTATAGCTACGAAATAGATCATAAAGAAACCCTAGTCCTAACATATCATGGTGTGGGGGGGGTGGGAGAAACACCACTGTGCTTGGGGGCTGTCCCTGCCAGGTGCTCTGGGGGGGAGCATTTCACATGGAATGTTACTGGCACCTGCTCCAGCAAACCGATGAATGACGGATGTCAGGTGATCAAGAATAAATGAAGCAGTGGTGTATATAGGCTTTGTAGTTACATTGTATCTTAGTCTATAAAGTATTGTAATAGCATTTTGCTTTCTAAAAGGTCAAGAAACACGACTGAATATTATTTCACATGATGCTGAAGAAGTTTGTAATTAACGAACAAGCAGGCATTTCTCTAGGTTGGTAAATTAACAGATCACAAATATTTGGCTCTTAGATATGTAAGTGGTGAATTTTTTTTAAATGCTGGATTTAGAGATGACTACAAGAGTATGCTACCTGCACGGCAGAGCTGGCAAG
This sequence comes from Cryptotis parvus, assembly GCA_021461705.1. NCBI lineage: Eukaryota > Metazoa > Chordata > Mammalia > Eulipotyphla > Soricidae > Cryptotis > Cryptotis parvus. The sequence goes on along the minus strand of JAJIBD010033567.1, from coordinate 2,721 downwards.
CTACCCGTGTCGTATTTGATATGCCAAATAACAATAACAATTATAGACCTCATTCCCATGACTTGATGGAATGGTTTGAGGCTCTTTATGTCCTCTGGAGCAAGCAGGTGCCCTTGGCTCTACTTGCATGAGACAGGTCATATGAAGATGTTGCGGTGCCCGCTCGAAAGCAAATCGATGATGAACGGGAAGACAGTGATACAGTGATGTTTGCTTCTTGTGCAAAGCTATACAGATGTTTCTCCTTTGCTATCAGAAGCATAGTTACAATTCTGCTATTGTTTTTCCTTTTTTACTATTCATAGCATATCTTACAATTGATCATTTTGTATAGCTGTATGATATTTTACTAAACAATGGTTCCTAATTCTTTAGTTAGAACTTTAAGTTGTTTAATTTTAGCTTCTGCTAAACTTATCCATGTTCTCAAAACAGCCAATAAAAATTAACATAAAATTCACTTTACCTTTTTAATTTCTAGTTGTACGATATAGTCATTGTAGAAAATTGTGCCTGGAAAGGTAGACAAATTTCACTTCTCTTTTTCCCTTTGGTTAAAAATAGCCTAGGGGCCGGAGTGATAGTACAGTGGGTAGGGCATTTGACTGCATGCAGCCCACCTGGTTTCAATCCTTGGCATCCCATATGGTCCCCAAGCACTGCCAGGGTAGTTCCTAAATGCAGAGCCAGGAGTAACCCCTGAACATTGCCGGATCTGACCAAAAAAAGCAAAGCGGATAAACAAACAAAGCCTAATCAGGAGATCTTCTCTTTTATCAGAATCATAACTTTTTACATTTTAAAAAAATTTTTATTTTGTACCACATCCACAGTGCTTAGGGTTTACGCCTAGCTCTTTGCTAGGGGATCACTCCTGCAGGGCTTGGGACTGTAGTGCTAAGGACTGACTCTGTGTCAGCTGCATGCAAGTCAAGCATTCTACTCACTGTACTATATCTCTCTAGCACCTCAGTATGATTTGGAAAAATAAAATTTGTTTGAGAGACCTTTGCTCTATCTCTGTTAGTGTGTTGTAGAGTTAAACGAAAGAAATGAAGTAGGTCCATGATGTAATAGCCCAGCTTTTTGTGTCTTATGTTTTAGGTAAGTTTTTTAATCTTTTAAAAATTTTGCTCTTTTTAGTTTTTTTATGACTGCTAATGATACTAGGAGTTCTTTTGGCAGTATTTTTTCCATACCATTTGGAAAGATGTAGTATTCTCAGAGAGGCACTATTATACCAAAAAAGATATTCTTTAGTCTAAAACTAGGTATCTACAATAGCCATAGCATCTCATTTGTACTATTTTTAAATGTGTTTTCATCAGCAGTATCTGTAGTTCCCCATTCCAATTTTTTGTTAAAAAATTTAATGTCAGTCATTTGCTTAGAAAATTTTTAGAAAGTATTATAAAATGATAGACAAAAACATTAATTGATGATGGTTTAATAAATAAGAGCATGCAATTAGTGTATATAGAAAGGCTGTTCTCACTTGGATGATTATTTTTGTAGAATTGAATACTTAAAGCTTTAATTTTATACTTATGCGCTAGATCATTATATCTAATTATTTTGACCATTTATTCAAATAATAAACCCTCCAAGCTTGAATATTTATAGTGAAGAATGAGTTTGGAGAAAGGAAAATAATTATATGTCTCTATCCCTGCTATTTTATTCTGCCTGCCATCAGAGTACAAAAATATATATTCACATAATCTGTTTGTTGTATCGTATTCTTGGATCATACAGATTTAGTTACAATACACACACAAGTCAATCAGTGTTCAAAAGACTGAAAAAAATTAAAACTAAGTAAGGACAGATGAGATTTGGCATTATGTGATGATATCACAGGTGTTTTTGAAGATAAACAATATTTTGAAACAAAGATGATTTAAATGGTTTCACATCTCTTATTATTTTATTCTATTTATTACATAAAAAGCAAATAGCCTTCATATGAAATTTTAGCTTTCTGTAATACAATCTAAATGCAAAATGTTGAACAATCCTAACTTGTTTCTTTTTTTTTTTTTAATAAAAAGTAAACTTCATGTAAAGGAGAAAAGTACATGGTGACTACTAATAATTGTGTAATTATTAGTAGTAATAATAATTGTGTTCTTACTAATAATTGTGTTCTAATATTTTTCTTTAATTGTCAGCCCCATACTTAGCTAAGTATGTGAATTGTTCAGCATGTGCTTCCCAGGACACATACAAAACTGAGCAGTCTGGAGGGGTGAGGTCACTAACATATTATTTGTTTTTGTTTTGTAGGACGGTGAACTTTGACATAATAAAATACTTGTATGATTTCTTGTGAAAACAAGCTTCAAAGCCATATGGACACTGTGACAATGACTGAGCCAAGCTGTGTTCATCCAACTACTTAGCTGGCCAGGGAGAGGGGAGATCTTTGGCTCTATTGGGTTTGTCCAGACAGGTGCTGGCCCAGCATGGAACCTGATGGAAATACTCTGATTGGTCTGAGTGGATGTGAGCAGAAGACTATTTACCAGGGACCCTGGGTATTTGGAAGCAACGTGTTAATTATAAACAGCAGGGTTTGAGCACAATCTGTTCTGCTCTTAATGATGTTATCTTAACACTGAAATTGCCTGAAACCCATTTACTTAGGACTACATTTTGCTCTGTGAACTATCCCCTGCACTTTGAACATGCCAGCAGCCCTTGTATATAAGCCCAGTCTTT
>JAJIBD010033566.1:0-54117 GCA_021461705.1 Cryptotis parvus | reverse complement strand
TGGCTCAGAGGGGCTGGAGCAGAAGCTGCGCATGCAGGAGGCATGTTCATCCCCCTGGTGCTGCATGATCCCCTGAGCACTGTTGGGAGGGAGCAACCCCCAAGCCCTGTACTGGAAGTACCCTTGAGTGCCACTTGATGTGGCCCAAAACCTAAAAAAAAAAAGGCAGTAGAGGACCAGAAGCCACCTGAGAGATGACTGTGCCCAATACCCTCGCTTGCTAGCTGGGGGACTGGGGCCCAGCGCTGAAAGTAACTTGCCCCAGGTTACAGACTAGTAATTAACCAGAACATCTTTCCCTGTTCTCCTTCCATATCATTTCCAGCTCCCAGTTTCCTACTCCACCCCGCCCCCCCTCCACACTTTCTCTCTTTGGTGCCCAGAAATAAAAGGGAAAAGTGTGTTCCACCTCCACCCTGCTCTCCCTCCCTCTCCTGGGAAGAAGGGAGATGGGAGAGAAGGCAGAAACCCAGGAGGCGGGGGCTTCCCCAGAACCCTCTGCTCTGATTGGACCCCAGGCCTCCTCCCGTCTCCTAGCAACCACATCCTCACCCTTTCTCCCTGTGCTTTACCGCAGTACCGGCTGCTACTGCCAACGTCTGCTCCCAAGGCCAGGCACCTTCTGCCTGGGCCACGTGACATGCTGGTGGGAGGGAAGAGAAGAGAGAGGAGGCAGGGAGGGCCTGTTCAGTCTTGAGGGAGCCAGAAGAGAAGGTGGAGCCTTGCCTGGGAGATGAGAGGGTTTTGCAATCTAGAATACAGGTTGGCAGTCAGTCCCCCTGCTCTGAGGGTGAGGAGAGCTAGGCCTGGGGTCCTTTTCAGCTTTGCCACCTCACACAGGGCAGGAAGGTTGGAGGGTGACCTGTACCTGACTGTCAGGGACTGAGTCTGCATTTTCCCTTCTCTCTAGGGCGCTGCCAACCCCTGGTGGTGGGCGCCGTGGCCCTCCTGGACCTCAGCCTGGCGTTCCTGTTCTCCCAGCTCCTCACCTGAGGCTCTCTTTTGGCCTAGTTCCGGCTTCGATCGCTGCCTCTGGGCTCCTTCGGCCTGCCTTTTTCTTGTTTCCCTCCCATTCATTTTTTCTTCTTTCTTTCTCTTCTCCTCCTTTCTTTTCTGCTCCTCGCCCCACCCACATTATTTTCTGTCTCTTGCTGTTTGTTTCTCCTCTCCTTCCAGACCCTCTCACTTATTCTGGATCCCCATTCTGTCTCCCTCCCACCCCACCTTCTCTCTCTCTAGATTGTTTACATATGAAGGGCTTTTCTTGCTCAGAGTTGCTCTCTTCTCTGAGATACACAAATCTAAGTCAGACCATTTGCCCCTTGCCCTCCCTGCCTTTTCTTTGAGCCCAGACCTGAGGAGGGTGGGGGGTTGGTTGTCCTCAGGAGTGGAGTAGGAGTGTCTGGGTATTGGGCAAGGCACTGGCTGAGCTGCTGTGGCTCCGGGCTCAGGGGCCCTCTGAGACCTCCTGGAAAAGCCCCCCAAGATGCAGCCTCTGTCTCTGACCTTGGCAGAGCCTTGGTCTTGCCTCTAGCCCTAGCCTCGGTTCTTGTCTCACCTGACCCTTGGTGAAGGGTGTAAGAAACAGCGAGGAAGGCTCCCTGGCATCTCTTCCTGAGCCACAGCCCCTTGTCCAAACCCGGCTGGTGTGTGTATGTCAAGGGCACGCTCTAAAGGAGAGGAACAATCCAAAGCCGCTGAGCCCTCCCCCTCCCTCCTTTCCCCTCAATGTTTATTTGATTGGTCTGGACTCACTTGTGGCCTTTGATTAAAATTTCTAAGGGGCCTGAAGAACTGAAAAGAATGCAATTTCCACTGCAGAAGGTTTAGGGCGCTCTAGTAAGGGCCCGGTCCCAGCCCCAGCAGCTGTGGCGGGGTTGGGGGGTGCCATCCCGGGAAACAGAACTGGATGAGAAAGCAGGGAGTCACAGGGCCGAGGGGCTCGGTAGGTGGTGGGTCGCATCCCCCAGTTGGAGCGTGTGGAAGAACACGAGAAGGAAGGGGGCCACAGAAAGCCAATCCCCCACTTTCCAGGCAGGGCAGAGGTGGGACCGGGCGGGGTGAGAGCTGGTGAAGAACCCTGAGGAAGCTGTGGCCGACCCTGGTACTAACTTCTCCCCTGGGGACAGGAAGCCCTAGGAAGAGGGGGGCCTGTGGGGGTCCCTGGGGGATCCTTCCCTCCCCTGCATGAGGCAGAGGCAAGCTGCCTGCCCCCCTTCTCCTTCAAGGAATAGCTTGCCTGGGAATGCCCACTACACACCCTCTTCTTTTTTTCTAGTCAAACTCTGTTTATTCCTTGGCCTGCCTCCCTCCTTCCTCTCCTCTCAACCTTTATTTCTGATTTCTATTTCATGGAATTTGGGATTGAGAGTTCAACTACAACAGTGCCGCCAACACCAAGTCTTGCAGGAAAAAAAAAAAAATTTAACAAAAAAAATATATTAATAAAAAAGTTCAAAAGAGAGTTGTCATCTCCTTTGGGGTGCGATGGCTTCACAGGCAAATCTCTGAGGTTCAGGGGCGGGAGCCATAGCACAGCGAGTAGGGCGTTTGCCTCGCATGCGGTGGGGTGGACCCGGGTTCGATCCTCGGCATCCCATATGGTCCCCGAGCACCTCCAGGAGAGTAACTCCTGAGTGCAAATCTCTAAGGTTCGGGAGGTGAGATTGTGTTTTGGATTCTCTTGGGAAACCGCAGACCTGTGACCGTCTGTTCCCTGTGACTTGGGTTCCTTCCTGCGGCCAAGGACCCGAGAACGGAATCATCAAGAAAGTGCCAGGGTTGGAGAGTACAGAGGGTAAGGCACACAGCTAACCCGGGTTCGATCCCCGACATCCCATAGGGTCCCCTGAGCACTGCCAGGAGTGATTCCAGGGTGCAGAGCCAGGAGTAACCCCTGAACTTAGCCAGGTGTAGAAAAAAAAGTAGGGACGTCCTGGGGCGTGGCCTAGGGTGGGCGGAATCCGAGACGGCCCCGCCCCGTCCTGCACCAGGAAGCGCTGGGGGAGAGGACGAGAGAGCCAGGTGAGGCCGGCGCAGGGCCGGATGGTGTCGGGAAACTGAGGCCGCCCGCATGTGAACGGGAGAAGGCATCCCGAGAAGAGGGTTGCGGAAGGAAAGGAATGGCCGAAGTGGGATGGAAAACCAGGTGGAACGGAGGGGGGGGGGAGGGCGGGAGGGACCCCGGCGCATGCGCGGGCGGGGTCGGAAGCGGCGCATGCGTAGTAGCGATCTTCCCGGGCTTGGGGGCAAGGTGGAAGATTTCCAGGCTCACGTGGGAAAAGGGTGGACGTGGCTCCCGAATCCGCAGGATGTTGGCACAGGGCAGAGTCTGGGCAGAAAGGCCTGGCTCTCCTGGCCACGTAGGGTTAACGCCCTTCCCGTCCCCGGACTCTGCACTCCCGCCCCCAGGATGGTGGGACTTTCCCTGAAGCTTCAAGATCTGATCGAGGAGATTCGCGGGGCCAAGACTCAGGCCCAGGAGCGGGAGGTGATCCAGAAGGAGTGCGCCCATATCCGGGCCGCCTTCCGTGATGGGGACCCTCTGCACAGGCACCCGCCAGCCGCCAAACTGCTCTACGTCCACATGCTGGGCTACCCTGCCCACTTTGGACAGGTACTGGGCTGGTTTGCACACACACCGTCCCAGTTTGTGCAGGGCAGTCTTGAGCCCGTCACCCCGCTACCCCTGTTTATCTGAGTACATGTCTGTGCCTTCCCGGCACGCACCGCATTCTCCTTGCCCTGGTGGGCTCAGCTGGACCCACCGAGGCCTTTCAGCACAACCCCCCTCTCTCCCCGTCCTGGCAACTCCCGCCTGTCGGGCAGGCTGCTCAGCTGTTGCAGAAGATAGGAAAGGGACGTTGAGAGCCTATAGTTTGACCCCTGCCCCCTTCCCTGTAGATGGAGTGCCTGAAACTGATCGCCTCCCCCAGATTCACAGACAAGAGGGTGGGCTACCTGGGGGCCATGCTTCTGCTGGATGAGAGGCAGGACGGCTCACCTGCTCATTACCAACAGCATCAAGAAGTGAGAGGGTCTGGGAAGCACTTGGAATCAGGGAGCTGGGAGAGGGGGCGGTGGAAATCTGAGGGGCTGCCTGCTGGAGCGGCCGGACACGCCTGACCAACTGTCATCCCACCCCACACACGCGCTCTGCAGTGACCTGAGCCAGGGGTTCCTGCAGTCCAGGGCCTTGCCCTGTGCACCCTGAGCACCATGGGCTCTGCTGAGATGTGCCGGGACCTGGCTGGTGAGGTGGAGAAACTGCTCCAGCAGTCCAGCCCCTATGTGCGCAAGAAGGTGAGATGGCGGGGGTTCTGAGTGCGGCGCCGTGAAGAAACCGGCCGCCGTTTGTCTTAGGGGAAGTATGTCCCTCTCGCCCCTCAGACCACGCCTCCCAGCGGGGGTCGGGTGGCGTGTCTGTGGGGTCAGAGTGATAAGTACAGTGGGTACAGTATTAGCCTTGCTCATGGCCGACTTGGATTTGATCCCTGGCACCACATATGATCCCCTAAGCCCTACCAGGAGTGATCCCTGAGCAAAGAGCCAGGAGTTAAGCCCTGAGAACCGCCAGTTGTCACCCAGGAGCCACAAAAAAGGGGAAGGAGGGCCAATCAGAGAGGTAGTACAGTGGGTAGAGCACTTGCCTTGCATGTGGCCAACTCAGGCTTGATCCCTGGGACCCCATATGACCCACCAGGAATAATTTCTGAGCTGAGAGCCAGGAGTAACCCCCTGAGCATTGCCAGGTGTGACACAAAAATGACAGAAGGGTTAGAGGGGCGGGGGGTGCCCTTTCTCAGCCCATGACCCCCGCAGGCTGTCCTGACAGCAGTCCACATGATCCGGAAGGTGCCCGATCTCTCCACCATCTTTTCTTCCCCCTGTGCCAAATTGCTTCATGAGCGCCACCACGGTAAGGCCCGGGGCTCCGCTCTGACGGGACGGCGGTGCCAGCCCCGAGGGATGTGCCTCACTTCCCCTCCCCAACCCCAGGCATCCTGCTGGGTACCGTCACACTCGGTCACCGAGCTCTGCGAGCGCAGCCCGACCAGCCCTCAGTCACTTCCAGAAGGTGGGCTGCAGCCCGGGGAACAGGGCCAGCACTCCTGAGAGGTGTTTGGGAGTGCTCGCTAAGGGCTGTGCCCGCTCTGCAGGTGGTGCCCCATCTGGTGCAGATCCTGCGGACTCTGGGCTCCCGGGCTGCTCGTCAGAACACAGCGTAGCAGGAGTCAGCGACCCTTTCCTGCAGGTGGGCAGCGCCTTCCTGATGTGTCCCTAACAGGGGTGGAGCCCTGGAGGACACCGGCTCAGGGCAGGCCCAGAGCATCTGAGACCCATGCAGGGAGGAAGGACGTGTGGGGATGAGAACAGCCTGGCAGGTGCTGGCAGAAACCGTAGTCAGGGGGTCGCCAGGGGCTGTGCGGGACAGCGTTTGCCTCGCGAGCAGGAGCCTGGGTTCTGTCCCGGCACAGCCCATTCTCTTAAGCACCAAGCTGGGAGTTGTCCCCAAGCACCGCCCAGGACACCCAAACGGTGCCCCCAACTCCTGGCCTCCTACACCTCTCCTCCTCTCCCAGGCTCCCAAGGAGCTGAGAAGAGCAGGGCCAGGAAAACTCTTGGGTTGCCTTTGAGATCCCACTTCCCCGCTCCAAACCCCTTCTTTTAACCTGCAACCCAACGGCAGGTCCAGATCCTGCGTCTGCTTCGGATTCTGGGCCGGAACCATGAGGAGAGCAGTGAGGCCATGAATGACCTGCTGGCCCAGGTGGGGCGCTGGGTCTGGGGGCGGGCGCTCACACGGTGCCCCAGGGCAGCCCCCAGGCCCACCACATGTGGTTGTCACAGGGGATCTGCTTCCCTCCACACCAGCCCCTCGGCTTGGTGAGATGGTGGAGGGCGGCACCTCCGAGCCCGTCAAGCTGCTTCTTCACCGTCCACTCAGGTGGCCACCAACACCGACACCAGTCGCAATGCGGGCAACGCGGTCCTGTTCGAGACAGTACTGACCATCATGGACATTCGCTCTGCAGCAGGCCTGAGGGTATGACCCACACACCAGTGCTCAGCAGGCTGACAGGTCCTGGTGTTTGGGGGTTGCGGGCCACACCCATGGGGCTAGGGCTACTCCCAGCATGATCTCAGGGGCAGCTCCAGGCCGTGCCAGAGACAGAAGCCAGGACTTCTGCCTGCTGAGCTCGCATGCCAGCGCTCCAGGCCATGTGTCCGGCCCAGTCCTCTGGGCTTCCTGGCACGTCCCTCCCGGCTCTCTAGCCCCTGCCCGCCTCCCGTAGGTTCTAGCTGTCAACATTCTTGGTCGCTTCCTGCTCAACAACGACAAGAACATCAGGTACAGCTCTGGGGTCCTCTGCCCTCCTAGTATCCTCCGTGCCCTCCCTGGGCCCAGGCCAGGGTGCTGGCTGCCACGACGGCAGGCCTGTCCACTCTGGCAGGTATGTGGCACTAACGTCCCTGCTCCGGCTGGTGCAGACCGACCACAGCGCCGTGCAGCGCACCCGGCCCACCGTGGTGGAGTGTCTGCAGGAAACTGGCGCCTCCCTCAGCCGGTGAGCAACCCAGCGGAGCCAGGATGTGGGACCGAGGAAGCCGTTGTAGGGGACGGAGGGGCCTGGGCACCTGGGAGTGACCCGTCCTCCCCCACCAGGCGGGCCCTGGAGCTGAGCCTGGCCCTGGTGAACAGCTCCAACGTGCGTGCCATGACGCAGGAGCTGCAGCGCTTCCTGGAGTGCTGCCCCCAGAGCTGCGGGCCGACTGTGCCTCGGGCATCCTGCTGGCGGCCCGAGAGGTGAGGTGTCGGGACTCAGGAGGCGGGGCAGACCCGGGTCAGGCTGGGAGGTGAGGCGGCGGAACTTCAGGAGCAGGGGTGGACCCGGGAGGGTGGGGGCCAGGACTGATGAGCCCAACATCCCCTAGGTTTGCCCCAAGCAAGCGCTGGCACATTGACACCATCCTGCGCGTGTTGACGATGGTGAGCCAGGGGGCTGGGCTGGGCGCTGGGGAACCCTCTGTGGGCTGTGAAGTCACTGTGCTGAGGGCGCGTCTGCCCCTGCCAGGCTGGCACCTATGTCCGGGATGATGCGGTGGCCAACCTGACGCAGCTGATTGGGGCGCCCAGGAGCTGCACGCCTACTCGGTCCGCCCGCCTCTACAGCGCCCTGGCAGCAGATATCTCCCAAGTACTGTGCACCCCATCCCCAGCCCAGTCGCCCCGCCTTCCCTCCCACCCGGCCCGCTGCCCCGTCTAGGGCACAGCAGCTTTAGAGGAAGTCACACTCAGGGACACCATCTTGTTTATGTATTAGTTACATTTTTTTTTTTGGGTCACACGATGATGCTCAGGGACTAGAGTCGGGGTGCTGGCCCTGCACCCACCTGAGTACCAGATACGGTCCCTTGCCCCTTATTGCCAGGGGTGCAGAGCCAGGAGTAAGCCCTGAGCACCGCCAGGTGTGGCCCCAACCCCCAAAAAAAGATACAGGTTCTCGACATGTTTCAGGCTTTTTCCTGTCTGGAATGCGGAGTGTGCTCACAGGTGCCAATAGGTGACTGATTAATCACTTTCCCCAAGAGGGTCCCTCGGGCCAGATAGATAGGGTACAAGGGTTAGGTGTTTGCCTTGTATGTGGTTCAAATCCTGAGCTTCTTCAGGAGTAACCCTTGAGCATCACCCGCTGTGGCCCCAAACCAATACCAACTCACTAATGGGGAAGGGCAGGAGCTGGAGCGATAGCCCAGCGGGTAGGGCGTTGCCCTTGCACGCGGCCGGCCTATGCCGGCCTGGGTTTGATCCCCGGCATCCCATATGGTCCCCTGAGCACCGCCAGGAGTGATTCCTGAGTGCAGAGCCAGGAGTAACCCCTGAGCATTGCCGGGTGTGACCCAAAAAAAAAAAAAAAAAAATGGGGAAGGGCCATTTTCTGTCCTCTCTGGTTCATCCTATGGTAGCCTCGTGCTTAGCCATGTAGTTCTGGTGCTTGGCCGCCAGAGGGCAGAGGCAGCTCATGAGCCAGGGCCGAGAAACCGGCAGTCTAGCCAGACTAAGGAGACACAGGCACAGGCTACCATTTTTCTGTACTGGGGGGTGGGGGGGAGGGTATGCCCAGGGATCAGCCCCAGAACCTTGCATGTGTCCGGCATGTACTCTGTTGCTTGAGCCTGGCGCCCAGCACAATTCTGTTCCTCACACAGCAGCCACTGGTGCAGGTAGCAGCCTGGTGCATCGGCGAATACGGAGATCTCCTGCTGGCCGGGAGCTGTGAGGGAGACCGAGCCCCTTCAGGTGAGACCACCACAGGGGAGAGGGGACACTGGGCTGGGGGCCGGGTGCGGGGGGCTTGGGTCCTGGATTCCGACCTATGTCCGCCCCTGCAGGTGGAGGAAGAAGAGGTGCTGGCGTTGCTGGAAAGGGTGCTGCAGTCCCACCTGTCCCTGCCCGGCCACCCGCGGGTACGCCCTCACCGCCCTCATGAAGCTCAGCACCCGGCTCAGCGGCGACAACAAGTAAGAAGGGCTAGGGCTGGGGCAGTGGAACAGCAAGTAGGCGTCTGCCTTGCACACGGCCAATCCGGGCTCAGTCCCCAGCTTCCTATGTGGTCCCTCGAGCCCCGCCAGCAGTGACCGCTGAGCAAAGCCAGGAGTTAGCCCTGAGCACAGCTGGGTGAGGCAAAAGGAAAAAAGGCGACCCATCCCACCCAAGGGCCGGTTCACGGCCCCTAGTCCTTAGGTCCTTCCTGTTAGCAAGTGCCCTAGCACTTGTCCCTCCTGCCCCATACTGCAGTCAGAGGGCGGGTCTAACCGCCCTGCACGTCACCCTGTGTCCAGCCGCATCCGCCAGGTGGTGTCCATCTATGGGAGCTGCCTGGACGTGGAGCTGCAGCAGCGGGCCGTGGAGTATAACGCACTCTTCCGGAAGTACGACCACATGAGGTATGACCAGGGTCCGGCTTCACCTTGTGTCCTCCCGGCTCCCCTACATAGTTTCCTGGCGCTCAGCTGGCTTCCCAGACTTCCTGCCCGTTCCAGAGCCAGCCGAGAGTGTCAGGCGCACGGCTGACCATGTGCCCAGGGCGCTCCCCGTCCCACCCAGAGGGGGGGCGGGTGTGCTCCATCCTTGCAGGGCCGCCCTCCTAAAGACACACACACACACATGTGCATGCACATGTACACACAAACACACAGAGACATGTGGTGGGCTCCATCCTTGCAGGGCCGCCATCCTGGAGAAGATGCCGCTCGTGGAGGCGAGGTGGCCCTCTGGCTGGCGAGGAAGGCAGGGAGGACCAGGAGGAAGCGGCCCAGACTGCAGAAGCCTCCCTGCCCCTGCTGAGCCCCGGTGAGGGGACCGGGAACCCTGGCGCGAAGGAAAGTGGTCAGGCTCCGTCCCCAGCTCCACAGCCCTGATTCTGTCCTGTCCCCAGGCCTCAGAGCTCTTGGACCTCTTAGATCTCTTGGATGGTCCTTCTGGGGAAGCCCCCCAGCCACCCCCCGCTGGCCCCCTCCCAAGAGGACACCTTGATTCACCTCCTGGACCTCCCTTGCGCAGCTCCATCCCCGAGTAAGCCTCCAGAAAGGGGAGGTGCCTGGGGGCACTGTGGCTCAGCACCCTCTTCCCTGCTCTTGCCGGTTGTGGTGTCCCGTATGGGCAGGTGGGGCCTGCTTCCTCCCAGCTCGCCTCTTCTGTTCCCCCACTGCCTAAGCCCCCGCCCCTGTAGCGTCTCGGGCCTCTCCCACAGCCCCAGACAATTCTACAAGAGTAGCCTCTTTCCCTGGCGGAGGGCTGAAAGCGCTCAGAGGCCCTCCCGGGTGGTGCTGGGCACCATGCGCAGTGCCACTTTGCCCACCAGTCACTGCTGCAGCCGCACTCAAAGCTAGTGCCCCAACCTCTGCACTCTCCAGCCGCGCGGTGGAGTGTGCTCTTCCCCGCACATCCAGTGACCGGCTGTTGTCCCCCATCAGGCCTTAGTCCAGGTGTCAAGTGCCCTTGCCTCGTGCTTCCCTTCCTGCACATAACCAGTTCCTTTTTGGGACTGGAGTGATAGTACAGCGGGTAGGGCGTTTGCCTTGCACATGGCCAACCTGGGTTCGATCCCGGCATCCCATATGGTCCCCGAGCACCGCCAGGAGTAATTCCTGAGTGCAGAGCCAGGAGTAACCCCTGAGCATTGCCGGGTGTGACCCAAAAAGCTAAAAAATAATAATAAGCCCAAAGCAGTTCAGTTTCTCAGAGCTCCTGCCCCTGTCTCTTCCCCGGTTGCCTTGCTCGGTTGCTTCCCTTTCCCCACGAGCCTGTCTCCAGCAGGGACCTCCCCTTGTCCACTGGGTCACCTGGGCAGCGCCCGCCCCAGTGGGTGTCAGGCTTCCCTTGTGCGGGTGAAGGACTGGGCGCACCCGGCTGTCTCTCTCCCGCCCTAGCCCCCATCCCCGACGTCAGGGCCTTTGAGCGTGACGGCCTGCAGCTGGACCTCTCCTTCCCTGCGTCCCCCCTGGAACCCCGGCTCTGCTCTTAGCCACCGTCACTGCTACCAACACCTCGGGAGGTGACGTCACTCACTTCGTCTGCCAGGCCGCCGTGCCCAAGGTTTGTAGAAGACCAGGGCCCAGAGAGGTCGGAGCCCTGGGGGAGGCTGAGAAGGGGGTGCGGCCGAGGGCTGGGGGGGGTCGCGCCTTGCTGTGCCCAACCAGCCTCCTGTGTCAGAGCTTCCAGCTGCAGCTCCAGGCCCCGAGTGGGGACACTGTCCCAGCACTGGGTGGGCCTCCCGTGACCCAGCTCCTCAGAATCTTCAATCCTGATAAGGTGAGCTCCAGGGACAGCACCCCAGTGGCTCAGACCCGAGGTGGGGAGGAGCACCGAGCCCTGGTGTTCACGCTCCTGTTCCTAGGCCCCGCTGCGGCTCAAGCTGCGCCTCACCTACAACCACCTGGGCCAGTCGGTGCAGGAGATCTTCGAGGTGAACAACCTGCCACCCGTCACCTGGCAGTAGTAACTCAGGAGCCTTACTGAGGGCGTCCAGCAGGGGCGCCCCCGGTGCTGCGCTTGCCTCCGCAGGTGCCGGGCCTTCCCTGGCCTACTGATAAGACCCAATAAAGCCTGACCCGGGGAGCCATGTCGGGGTACCCTGGCGGGAGAAATCGGCTGTGAACAACATTCAGGGAAGAGCCTCTTAGAAACGTGTGTGTTCCTCTGAGCCTTAGAAACGAGGCAGCCCTCTTTGTTGGAGGACAGTGGTGCCAGACCCCTCCCGGGCAGATCATGCTCCTGGAGTTTCCAGGCCCCAGACAGGGCTCCCAGCCCACTGCTATTCCCTGCGTCCCAAGGTAGGGAAATCCCCGCTGCCTCCCCTCATCTCTAACTCAGCTGTAAGGCGGTTTAGGAGCCGCTGGCAGAATCAATGGCATCGACCAAGGGAGGGGGCGGCAAGGGATTTTCCTGTGCTTAACTACTGATCACGGCTAAGTGGAAATCCTATAAACACGAAGCGGAAATCAATGGAGGCTGCTTAGCGGCCAGGGGAGAGGGGCGGCCCACAGATTGCATCTGACGGATGGGGGAGAGAGGCTCCAGAAAGACAGCTGAGGGCAGGGTGGGGAGCCAGGAGTCTGGGGTGAGGAGGCCCTGGGCAGGGGGACCCTAGGAGGACCCAGAAGTCTCTTCTCCCGGGAGGCGCGACACCCCAGCCCGGGCCGCTGACCAGCTACTGGGTTTCTTGTGGCTTTGTCTGTGACGCTGAAGCCTTGAGCAGGTGGAGGTAGTCCTGAGGCGGAAGCGTTGGAGATACACCATCAGTTTGGCAGGTGCCTTCTCCCGTGCGGGCACACCTACAGGCCAAAGGAGAATGAGAAACCAGGTGGAGCCCAGCCAGGACCCGACAGCGTCATTGGCTTGGGGGACTGGGCCCGAGTGGGCGCTGCCGGCTGGGAGAAGGGGCTGTGCCGCCCAGCCGCACCGCTCCAGCACAGACACGGAGAAGAGGCGCCTGGGTGTCAGCAGGCAGACGGGAGCTCAGTAGGGACCCGCTTCAGTTATCGCTCCTGTCGCAAGATTAAAGCCTCTCTGAGCAGACCAGAGCTCATTAGCTTGGTAATGAAGCACACGCGAGACGCACGCCAAGAGACAACGAGGGCTGCAGCGGGAGGGGAAGCAGCTAAGCCTGGAATTCCACAGGATGCAGCCTCGGGTGCGCGGCCAGGGCAAGCAGGTGTCACTGCCGGTGGCTGGAGCGTGCAGGGGCGCAGAGCAGGCAGTGCAGCTCGCTCTGCTTCCGAGATGAGCACACCCCCAGCACTCGGACCCCCGGACGCACAAGCCCAGGTGCCTGTGCACAAAGGAGGGAGCCAAGCCTGGGGGCAGAAACCCTGCTGACAGCCCCCCCAGCTGAGCCACGTGAATACAGGCATCATGGCCTTTCACTGAAAGCCAAAAGGACCAAAGTTGAGGATCTGGGCGTCTGTACACCAAGATGTCAGAAAGAAGGGGAGACAGGTTGGTGGGGAGACAGCGCAATGCAGTGGGCAGGGCAGTTGCCTTGCAAACGGCCAACGCGCCAAACCTTATACCTTCTCCAAGAGTGATCCTTTTTTGGGGTGCACATCCAGCAATATTCGGGTTCCTGGCTGTGCACTCAGTTCTAGGGAGGGCGGGATCAAACCCAGACCCACGGTGTGCAAGACAAACACCCTACCATTTGCCGGTACCACCGGCCCTCCAAGCGTTTTTGTTTTTGTTTTTAATTTTTGTTTTTTGGGTTACACCCGAGACGCTCAGGGTTTACTCCTGGTGCTGCACTCAGGAATTACTCCTGGTGGTGCTCGGGGGGACCATATGGGATGCCGGAGAATCGAACCAGGGTTGGCCGCATGCAAGGCAAATGCCCTAATTGCTGTGCTATCGGCTCCAGCCCCCAAAAGTGATCCTTGAGCATGACTCAGTCACTGCCACTTGTCTTCCCATTGTTCGATTTGCTCGAGTGGGCGCCAGTTATGTCTCCGTTCATTGGGAATGAGGTCCGCTATTGTTACTGTTTTTGGCATAACGAATACACCACGGGTAGCTTGCCAGGCTCTGCCTGTGGCTTGCTCAGTGTGGCTCAAAAAAAGAAGTTAGGATTATTGAGACTGGCTGGGATCAAACAGGGAAAAGGGTGGAAGGCCGGTGAGCGAGCCCGAAGGGAAACTGGATTTGAGGATTCCCAAGATCCCAAGCAAGCTGGGTTCTCTAGGACACCGCTAGTAAGGGACAGCCTCGGGGCGGAGCTATAGTCCAGTGGGTAGGGCGTTTGCCTTGCACGCCGGTTAGCTCCTATGCCGGCCTGGGTTCGATCCCCTGAGCACCGCCAGGAGTAATTCCTGAGTGCAGAGCCAGGAGTAACCCCTGAGCATCGCCGGGTGTGACCCAAAAAAAGCAAAAAAAAAAAAAAAAGAAAGGGGCAGCCTCACACATCACATCCTGAGGGACGCGAGGACGCCCTTCGCCTCACCAAGCATGTTGCTGAGGTTGAGGATCTCCTCTAAGGCAGCCGGGACCTCGGCCTCCTCCGCCACCAGGGCCTCTATCTCCCCGACCGCGTAGCCGAAGTCGGCGGTGTCCAGGTCCACCCGGAGCGGCGCACCTCCGCAGGGGCCCGGGAGGGCCAACTTCCAGGCACTGCGCCGAGTCACAAAACTAGCCACCTCTTGCAGCTGCAGTGGGCCCAGCGCACCAGCCACCCCTCCCGTGGCCGGGGCCTGCGCGCCCAGCAGCTCACAGAGCCTGGCCACGATAGCGGGCTCGGCGGTGACCTCCACGTACTCGGTGTGGGGGCCCGAGAGGCCGGCCGCGCCGGGACACTTGAACTCCCAGCCGCTCTCCTCGCGAAGGCGCAGCCAGTGGTCGGCCCGCATGAGGCTCAGCCCCGGGGTGTCGTAGTAGCTGTCCCGGAAGGTGAGCCGGTGCTCCAGGCTGCCCCCCAGCTCCTGCAGCCGCTGCTCGGTGCCAGGCCCCGGAACAAACTTCCGCTCCACTTCGATCATGCTCTCCTGGGCCATCCTAGCTGCAATCAGGCAACAAGCACGAGCTCAGCTCCCAGGGGTGGCTCCGCCCCGAAGGGCGGTGACAGCTCAGCTCAGCTCAGCACAGACACCTCCCCCCAGCCCCCACCCAAAGAACCCGGGCGGCGCGCGCGACCCCCGCAGAGCCCGGGCTTGGGGTGCCGGCCGGTCTGCTGCAGGTCTGCACCGCTGCTGACCACCTGGACGCAAAGGGCTGCCCAGGACGGGGAGCGCGTGGCGCGGCGTGGTGGCGGGGTGTACGTCCTTTCCACGCTGCCCGGGTGCACCCGGGAGGAGCCCCCCTCGGCGCTCACCTCCAAGCCCCAGGGTCTCCCTCTCGCGGGACCTGCCTCGCCGCGCCCGCGGGGAATGCCGGGAGCAGCCCCTGGCCCGAGACTCGGCCTGACTCCAAGCACCGGGCCTGGCCCCGCGGTAGCGGCCATATTAGGCCACACAGGGTCCCTGAGGCCCAGTGACGTTACACAGGAGGGGCCGCGACCACGACGGCGGGGCCAGGAGGGGGGAGCCGTCGCCCCCACCCACCCCCTGCGCCCTGCTGCTCGCCATCCCCGACTCCCGCAGGCTTTTGGGGGTTAACCCGGTGCCAGGCTTCAGGCTGAGCCTCGCACCCGCGTGGCCTGGTGCATGATGGGAGTTGTAGTTCTAACGGGAACCGGCGCTATCACGCACACCCCCTGCTCCCCGCCCCCTCCCTACCGTCACTATGGTGACGGGAAAACTGTGATTAGTGTCAGCCAGCGGGACTCTAACCTGTAAAGTTGCGCTGAGGCGGTGGATGTAAGGATTCTGAGGCCCCTTGGTCTTCTTTCCAACCCCCACACTGCACAGACGGCAGGGCCACTCACACGGTCCGGAAGGTGTCTCTATTACAGTCACCCACAGTGCGGCCCCGAGAGATAGTACAGCGGATAAGGTGATGCCTAGATTACGGCTGATCATCCCAGGCACCACTACGGTCTCCCGCCCCCGCTCCCCACCCCCCACAGTCACACACATACACACACTCCCAGCACCGCAAGGAGTGATGATCCCTGAGCACTGAGCCAGGAATAAACCCTGAGCACAGCTGGGTGTGGCTCCAAATAAACAAAAGAAAAGGGGTAGCTAGGGGCCAGGAGAGAATACTGTACACTGAGGCACAGGCTTTGATTCCTGGCACAGCAGGCTTCCCTGAGCATTGCTGAGGCATCTAGAAGGGAGTGACCACTGGGCACCACCAGGTATGGCCCAGAAACAAAAGATAAAAGGGGGCCATAGCGACAGCACAGCGGCTGGGGCGTTTGCCTTGCACTGCACGCAGCCGACCTGGGTTCAATCCCGGGCATCCCATATGGTCTCCTGAGCACCACCGGAGTAATTCCTGAGTGCAGAGCCAGGAGTAACCCCTCAGCGTTGCCAGGTGTGACCCAAAAAGCAAAAGCAAAATAAAAGATATAAGGGATCTTTTACAGACAGTGAAGTTTCAGAGGGGTACTGCATCCTGCCATGATTGTTTAGGATAAAAATTGATGGGGAATTTTCTGTTGAAGAAAGTAATATTGAGTGGAAAACTAAAGATGTGAAGGGTTTTCAACAAATGGAAACATCCACTGCAGCCCAGAAGCTGCAGAAACCCCGTGTAGAAAGGGTACTCAGAATACCCTTGTAGGGTCCGTCACCTCTGGGGGTCCCGGAAGCAGCCGGATGGGACTCGCTCACCACACTAGCCACCACCTTTGCTGTCCGGACGCTGGGATCCTACCTCACGACCAGATTAACAGAACAAAACCAATTCGAGCCCAGGTAGGCGGCTCCCAGAAGTGGGACTTGCTGGGAATTCATCAGATGGAGCAGGGGTTCGGCCATTCCCCCTCCATTTTGTGGAGCCTGGTGGCCCCACCCAGGAGCTGCCCCCGGGCGATCAGCCACAGCAGCAGGCGGGCCTCGGACACGCCTGGGGAAGCTGGAACCCCGCTTTCCCCCAGCTAAGCTGGCCATGGGGCTCCGGGAGGACAGATGGGTTTTGGGGTGGGCCGTCACCTCCGGGGTCCCGGAAGCAGCCGGATGGGACTCGCTCACCACACTAGCCACCACCTTTGCCGTCCGGACGCTGGGATCCTACCTCACGACCAGATTAACAGAACAAAACCAATTCGAGCCCAAATTGCGCGGCCGCGGTCTATCAAAATAGTGGAAACAGTAATGTCCTTTGGTGCACTGCATTCCACGATGTGCAGGAAAGTTTGGCGGGAAGGAGAGATGGAGATGAGAGAGAAGACATACAGAACCCGCTAAGTAGTTGAGGGTGTGGGAGTGGGGAGGGAGGTTGGGACATTGGAGATAGGAGATGGGTTTTGGTGGAGGGGATGGGTGTTGGTATGCTGTGGAACCAGAACTCTACATGAGCATCTTGCAATTGCATGTCTAAAATGGTGTAATAAAATTTTTGGGGGGGAAAAAAAAAAGAATACCCTTGTAAAATGGTGAGGGGCCGGCTGGAAAAGCCCTGCAGGGCCAGGCTGGGCAGGTTGGGTTTGGGTTTGGTTTGGGAGCCACATCTGACTCTCTCCTCTTGAGTGTTGATCCAAGCTTGATGTTATGGGCTGACCAGGTGCTTCTGGGGACTGAACCCAGGTCCCCAGCAAAGCATATGCTCCAGTTCTTTGAGCATTTTGGTCCCATTGTTTCCATTTGGGGGCCACACCCGAAAATGCTGAGGGGCTGCTCCCTACACAGTGTGGTGTTAAGGGACCATGCAATGCCTAAGAGCTCTAAGTTTAGCCTTTTGGGCTATCTCCCTGGCCGCTGTCCAGACCGGTTGGTTTGTTATTGAGTTTCCAATTTTCCAATGGCCTCTGAGCAATTCTTATGTTCATTTTAAACATTGGGGTTGGGCCGAGCGATAGCCCAGCGGGCAGGGCACTTTGCCTTGCCGCCGGCCTGGGCCGGCCCGGTTCAGCCCGGCATCCCATATGGTCCCCGAGCACCGCCAGGAGTAATTCCTGAGTGCAGAGCCAGGAGAAACCCCTGAGCATTGCGGGTGTGACCCAAAAAAGCAAAAAAGAAAATAAATAAACATTGGGGTCAAAGCAATAGTACTGTGGTAGATGTCTTTTATGCGGCAGATCTAGCTTCAATCCTAGCGCCCTATATATGGTCCTATATAAATGGTCCTATATATATGGTCCTGGAGCCCACCAGGAATGATGCCTGAGTGCAGATCCAGGAGTAACACCGAATACAAAAACAAAAATTAGATCTCAGGCTAGAGGGTAGTTCAGAGGTTAAGGCATTTGCCTTGCACATGACCAACCCAGCTTCAAATCCCTGGCCTCACATACGGTCCCTAAGCATTACCAGAGGTCACTCCTGAGCATTGCCAGGTATGGCCCCAAAACTCCAAATAAAAAAAATATAGATCTTGTGGCTAGAGAGAGCTAGTACAAGGCCTAAGGCACTTGCCTTCATGTAGCAGACTCCAGTTCCCTGTATCCCATATATGGTTTCCCGAGCATTACCAGAAGTGACCTCTGAGTATAGTCAGAAGCCCTGGAGCATCAGTGTGAGTGACCCGAGAGCAAAGAGTATTACACAAGTAATACTCACTTGTCTTCCGTTGTTCACTGATTTACTCGAGTGGGAGCCAGTAATGTCTCCATTTGTTGGGAATGAGGTCCATCATTGTTACTGTTTTTGACATATTGAACACACCATGGGTAACTTGCCGGGCTCTGCCTTGGCTCTGGGTTCATCCCAGGGGCCCCAATCTTTTTCTATGTCAGACCATCAACCATCCAGGGGACCACAGGGCAGAGCCCTGGGTGTAGACAAGCCTTCTCCTGTCTGCCACCTGCCGACACAGCCGGGCACCACAGCCACACCTGCAAACCTTGAGAGGCCCGAGAGCAAAGACTAAAACAAAACAAAAAAAAATCAGGGGCTACAGCGATAATACAGCAGGAAGGTGCTTGCTTTGCACAAGGCCGACCTGGTTTTGGTCTCTGTCACCAAACACTGTCCCCAGGTACTGATATGACTTACCCCTGAGCATAGAGTCAGGAGTAAGCTCTAAGCAGAGCCAGTGTGGCCAAACCAGGTTTGATCCCCTACACTCCATATGGTGCCAGGAGTGATCCCTGACACAGAACTGGGATTCGATCTTGGGCACAGATTGCAGGTCTAGAGGGGCACTCTCAACAGAGCTCTGGGGCTCCCCCTGGCTCTGCACTGGGAACCCTCCCAGCCATGCTCAGGGGACCACACTGTGTCAGGGACAAAACCCAAAGGGCTCCAGACCCTTGGGCTCTCCCTCAGGTCCCTGGCTTCACTATCTGTCTTTAACCTTGTTTTTTGTTTGGTTGTTTGTTTAGTTTTGCTTGGGGACCACACCCAGCAGTGCTCAGAGCTTACTCCTTCTCTGTGCTCAGGGAGACCATGAGTCTACCTTGTCCTATCAGGCTTGGGGGCCACATGGGGTGCCGGGGATGGAACCTGGGTCCGCTGTGTGTGAGGCAAACCCTTGTATTGCCTCTCCCAACCTGTATTTGACCTTGGGAATCATCACCTGGCCCTAAAGCTGTTTTCTCATTGGTGGTATGTGAATGAAGATTCATTCATAAACTCACAGAATCTTCCAGATGTCTTTTTCCTTCCTTATCTGCTCCCACATATACTCACCCTCACCTACCTGCGTCACCTCAGTCTCACTCCAGAGAAGCTAGCTAGTGTGTCCCAGCTGCCTTGGGCAGGCCCAGTGGCGGGTCCTGGTTTTCTCAGTGGTAAAACGGAAGTCGTTGGAGGATGAAGTAAGGTGATATATGGAGGGACCAGAGGCGATAGCACAACAGGTAGGGCGTTTGCTTTGCACGCGACTGATCGAGGGTCGATCCCCGATATCCCATATGGTCCCCGAGCACCACCAGGAGTAATTCCTGAGTGCAGTCAGGTGTGACCAAAAAATAAAAAAAGAAAGTGATGTATGGGAAAGTGCTGGAACTAGAACTGGGCACTCCATACATCTTTCCCAGTCTGGTTACTAGAACACACACAGCTTGGTGTGAGCTGCCCAGGGTGAGAACTGGGGAGCCAGGGCCTCCCCATGCCAGCCAACTCGGGACTGCTGTGCAAGAAAAGGCTCTAGTAAACCAACCGGAAGGGAGGAGGACTAAGAGAGCAGGAATTCGGAGCAGGGAAGAGAGAAGCCTCGGGCAGCCCTGGGAAGCTGGCAAAAGCCAGGACTTGCTCTAAAGTAGCTTTAAAAGAAAACAACAGAACACAGTAGGCATGTAGGCAGGAGGAGAGAGAGAGAGAGAGAGAGAGAGAGAGAGAGAGAGAGAGAGAGAGGAAGAGAGAGAGAGAGAGAGAGAGAGAGAGAGAGATTTTACTTATTTTTTTGCTTTTTTTTGGGTCACACCCAGCAATGCGCAGGGGTTTCTCCTGGCTCTGCACTCAGGAATTACTCTTGGTGTTGCTCGGGGGACCATATGGGATCCCGGGATCCAACCCGGGCCGGCATGGGCGACGCGTGCAAGGCAAACGCCCTACCCGCTGGACTATCACTCAGGCCCCAGAGAGAGAGAGAGAATATTAAAGGAAGTTAAGGACGCTTCCAGCTCTACATGCACCAGCCACGGAGCTGGCGTCGGGGACAAAGCAGGTGGCCCGGCCGGAACTCCCGCTCGGCTCCGGGTTCCCACCCACTGCTTGGCGCGGCCCAGCGGACGTCTGCGGTCGGCGCGCGGGGCGGGGCGCGGAGAACTACAAGTCCCGGCATGCACCGCGGCGGGCGGGCCGCTGCACCTGCTCAGTGGGGCGCCCCGGGCGCCTGGGTATTGATTATTCCATTGTGTGGGACGCCTCGGCTCCAGCCAGTGAATGAGGCGGAGGCGTGAGGGCGAGGAGGGGAGGAGGAGGAGGAGGAGGGAGGAGGGCGAGGAGGAGGAGGAGGAGGAGGAGGAGGGGGAGGGAGGAGGAGGAGGAGGAGGGAGGCAGGGAGCGAGCGAGTGCCCAGGGTGAATCAATGGAAACCCCTCACGAAGCTGGGAAAACACTTCAGCCGCAGCCAAATAGCATTGATTATTTTCCTTCACTTCCCCTCGCCGCCGCGAATTTATTTATTTATTTTTTTCCATCTCCGTCCCCGACGCCCGGGAGTGAGCGCTGGAGGGAGGGAGGAGGAGGGAAAAAAAAAAAAAGGAATCAACACATCGGAGAAGTCCCTTGCAAGAGCCGCCCCCCCCCCCTCCCCGCCCTAGCGCTGCGCGGCGGCCGAGGTTCGACTCCCGTCCCTGCTTCCAGCTGAGGTGTAAGTGCATCGATTTCCGATGCTGCTGGGTTGGGTTTTTTTTTTTTTTCCTCCCTCCTCTCCTCTCTCTGCTCTTCCCTTCCTTGCTCTTGAGAAGCCGGAGCCGGAGGGGAGCGGAGGCGCTCGGCGAGGGCCGGGCAGGGGCAGGGGGAGGGGAGACGGACGCCCGGACGGCCCGGCCGGGAGCCCCGGAGGCAGCCGGGGTGCACGCCGGACTGGGGGTGGGGTGGGGGACAGAGATGCAGCAGGGTGGTGGGAGAGACGGGGCCGGGGGCAGGCACCGGCGCTGCAACCCGCGTCAGCCCCGCGCGCGGCGGGGAACAGCGCGCCTGGACGGGTGGCGCCGAGCCCCGCGGGGAAGCGTTGGCTCCCGGAGGGCCGGGCAGATCCGAGGGACGCGAGGGTGCGGAGCTGTCAGCCCAGAGGCGCCGGGGCCTGGGCAGTCCCGAGCCGCGGCCAGCGGGCAGCGGCTGATGGATGGGGCCAGCGCGCTCGCGGCTGTGCGGGGCGAGGGGGGACGTCGACACCCGCCCTCTCCCATCTGCGATTTGGCCTGAAGTTGAGCTTTCTGCCTTTTTGCGTTCCCCTCACCCTCTTTTGGAAAGGAAGGAGTAGGGGAAGGGGAGGCCACTGCTTCATGCAAGGTGAAGTCGGTCTCCCCAACTCCCCGGCGAGCCGAGCGGCGACTGCCCCTGTGCCGTGCCCTGATGGTGGCCAAGTCGTGGACCACGCGTCTGGCGGGCGCCCCAGTTCCCCGCGGGTCTCTGCCCAGGTGTCCCGGCTAGCCTCTGGGCTTTCACCCTCCGCGCTGTCCACCCATCTGTGCCCGGGATCCGCATGTGATGATGCTTCCTGTTTGAGTGATGCTCTCCGTGTGTGTCCCTGCCGCTGCGTGGCATGCCTAGCCTCCTGGCTCCTCTGCCGGTCCTGGACTCTTCGCACAGGGCTCCGGCCTTTCCCCTAGCCATGCTGGAGTCTGCTGCTCCCTCATGAGTGTGGTCCTCTGGGGTCAGCGACCGCAGGACTCCAGAATGGCGGAGATGGAACTCCCCAATGAAGGGACTCCCAGGGACCTTCCCAGCACATCCGGCCAGCACGGCCTCCTGGGTCACCTTTGCCCAGGTCCCAGCATGCTGCTGCTGCTCCCGTGCCATGTGCCCTTCCAGGACCTCACACCTGGCCCCCTCTGTGTCACCTGCCTGTCCAGGAGCTTCCTGGCCACAGCCCTCTTCCTGCAGCTGGACCTGCCCTTATCCCTCACAGTACCATTCTATTTTTTTCTGTTTTGTTTTCCCCCTTTCCACGTCCTGCTTTTTGTGCCTCCCATGCGTGTTCCCCACCTTTGTTCCCACGATCTACCCTCCTCCTTCCCTTTCCTCCTTGGCCACCTTTTATCACTTACCCTGAGCCCAGCATTGTCCCCCCCAACCCCCAGAAGCAGAAGGTGCCAGAAAGCAAGGGACCACCAGGGAGGTGGGAGTGTGGCTTGTGAGAGCACCTAAACAGGCCAAGAAATCAATTTAATGGGCTTCCAGGGCCGTGGAGCCCATTCAGCAGTCAGGGCCCTATGTCTGCTAACTGTCAACTTTGATTTTGTAAGGGGGCATTTCACTAGGACTCTGAGCTCGCTCCTTGCTTGGTCCCCACTCATCCTTCATGGCTTGTTGTTATTTCCCCACTTTCTGGGGCCTCTTTTCCTGGGGCTCCTGCTATTTCGATTTGGCGTGATTCTTTGGAAGGAGTTTCCATTTCTGTAGGAGATTGCTGTCTCTAGGGGCAGGTTCTTTCTGCCTAAAGAATGGGAAAGGGTGCATAGGGAGACCCAGTTTATCTTATGAGAAGCCCATCGTTGGGGCCTTTTTTTTCTCTTTCCTGGCCCTCCAGCGCTTGACAGGGTGAAAGGAAGAGGCAGATTTGAGCAGAAATGGAAGATTTCAGTTGCAGAAAAGCAGTCGAGGCCGCGTGCCATGAAAGCATGGGGTAGAGAAAATGCGCGATGCGGAGGGTTGTGCAAAAGCGAAGGGAAGAGCGACCCATGCGGAGGGGGCAGGGAGAGACTGAGATGTGATTAATGAAAAATTGGGAGAATGACATGAAACCCAGGTTCCTCGCCATCCAGAGAGAAAGCGGGAGAGAAAAGATGGGCGGCGTATTCCTGAAGAGGAGGTGGGGAGAGGCAATATGAATGAATACAATAGTGAAGGGGGACTGAAGAATAAGATGAGGTGGGAAAAGAGTGTGGTACAAAGAAGGGACGCGGGAGGCAGGCAGAGGAGGCTGAAGCACGTCAGAGCCGCACGGGGCTGGCGGGGAGAAGAAAGCATGTGGAATCAAAGGGAACAAATGCGTCCGGTGTGAGGAGGGACGCAGCAGGACACTGCAGGAGGTGCAATTTGGGGGAAAAAGAGGCAGAGCAGAAATACCACTGGACGAAGCCCCCAGAAGAGAGGCGCAGGTGCCAGAGATATGTGGTGGGCGAGAGGGACGCCTGTCTGCACGCATCCCTGCCACTGGCCAGGTGACTCACTCCCCACTGAGGGCCTTTGCGTTTTATCCTCAAGCCAAGGAGATGAAAAAAGTAGAATTCCCATTTACTTGAGCTGACAGGAACTTGAATCTTTCTAGCCCCCTGAGAAGCCAGGACCTCAAGCTTCTGATGTCATAAATTGCTGCTGTTGCCTTGGCAACCTGACAAGGTTCCTCCCTCCATGATGTCAGAGCAGCTGGTGTTACCTTGAGACTTAGAGGAGGATCAACTAGGTGCTTTGCCAGGGGAGTTGTGTGCAAATGGGGCAGGGAGGTGGGGACCCCCCCCACCCCACTAAGTCAGATCTCTAGGATTTCTGGGTCTGGCCTCCCTGGAGCTGGTTCTAAATGCAGTCTTGTTTGGGGGTGCTTCAGGTGCAGCAGAACCTGCCGGAACGCGAGGGGACCATAGAAGAGTGGGACAGTGAGGACCTGAGAGTAGGGTTTCGAGATGGGCAGAGCAGGAACTGGAAATGGCCGTGCAGCCTGTGAAAGGAGAAGCTTTGTGGGCAGGGAGGCGCGTTGTTGAAAATGTAAGACGAGCCTTGCTTGGGGTTAAGAACAGAGACTGAAGCTGGAAATGCAGGAGGACTCGGAACCTTGTAGGAGTGTAAATTGATGCAGCGGAATTTGGCTGTGGGGGCAGGAGGGAAAAAGAATCTGCCCCCCCCACACACACACATACACAGGGCTAGTCTGGAGGTCGGAGGAGCAGGGCTGAGTCGAGTTTCCCATGGTTTCTGAGCAGACATCAGAACGTCTGTGCCACAGAAGATGTTTAATCAGTATCTGCTGACCAACTGTTCAGTTGACCAGCATTGGGTCAGTAGATACTGCTCTGCAGGAGGAACGGGGAAAGGGTCGCCCGGCATCCCCTCCCATCCCTGGCAGGCCCGAGTCTGCATTCACGCAGCAGCAGACAGGGCAGGCCCCAGGGGTGAGTGGGGCCGCAGAGAGGCGGAGCGGAGATGGCTGGTTTAGAGCCACACTCCATGGGCCAGGGTGCACATGGCTGTCAGGAAGAACGGGAGGAAAGCATGAATGAACAGTCTGGGAACCCAAGAGGAAGGTGCGGAGGAGGGGAGAGGGAGGGAGATGGTTTCCAGAAAAGGTTG
This sequence comes from Cryptotis parvus, assembly GCA_021461705.1. Lineage (NCBI taxonomy): Eukaryota > Metazoa > Chordata > Mammalia > Eulipotyphla > Soricidae > Cryptotis > Cryptotis parvus. The sequence continues at coordinate 30,126 of JAJIBD010033566.1, read as the reverse complement.
AGAATCGTTTCCAGAGACAGAGTTGGCGAGTTTGAATTGGAAGTAACACCCGCACTCTGCTCCACCCGTTTCCAGTCCTGAAGCCAGGGCATAGACGCTGGGTGCCAGTAAGAGAGCCTAATTCTGCACCAGGCCCCCAGGGGCCACGAGTCAGGAGACACGAGCTAGGTGAAGGGAGCCCAGGTGGGGTGTAGGGGTGTGGGGGATGGTCTGCCTGCTGCTGGATGAACCCCGAGTTGGCGGAGAGAGAAAATGGGGAGTCAGGTGTGGGCCTGACAGCTCTGGCATGGCCAGCGCTAGAAGGGGCATCTCCATGCACAGACGCCACCCAGGACATAGGCACCACTCAAGGCTTCTGGGCCTGCCCGGTGTCTGCCCCTGAGCTCAGAAGACCCCTGGGGGCCCGAGGGAATGGGGGAAAGCTCGGAAGAGATTGCGCTGGGGAGCTCCGGGGAGGAGAGCAGGGACTGCCGGGCAGACAGTGGCCGCCGCCTGCCATCGGCTGCCGTGCCTTGGACTTGGGCAGCCCATATTTTGCAGCAGGCGACAGGCTGTCGACACGGCGGTCCTTTACCTCACCGTTAGAAACTCATTTCATTGATTTTTCCATCTTTCTTCGCTGGCTTCTCAGTCATCCCACCACTCACTTTCCCGGAGCCCCTGGCCTCGCCCAGGAAAGCCCCAGGGGGACCCCCTGCCCCCACTCCCTCCATCATAAGCGGGCGAGGCAGGAAACGTTGCAAGGTGCCTTTTGGGACACTGAGGTAATCCTATTGCCTGGCAGTGACCCCCTCAAGTAGAAGTGAATCCAGGGACCAGGGCCTCAGCATCCAGTCGTTTGGGGTACCCTGGGATGAGGTGACAAGGCGAGATCTGACTCCAAGCTTTACGGCGGGAGTGTGGGCTTGGAGGAAGGCCACTTTCCCCAGACAGCCCGCAAGAATACTTAATTTATTGTATTACCATGGGGGGTGAGGGAGGGGAGTGACTGCCACACCTGCTGGTGCTCAGGGCCTGTTCATGCTTCTGACTTGGGAGTGACCCTTGGTGGTGCTTGAGGGACCATATGCAGTGACCGGAATTCTAACCTGTTAGGGTCATCAGGTTGCGGATTCGGCCGCCGCATGGGGCTGCTGGTGGCCTTCAGGGGGTTACTCCTGGCTCTGTCCTTAGGGATCACTCCTAAGTGGTGCTTAGGGGACCATATGGGGTGCCAGGGATCCAGTCTGGGTTGCCCGCATGCAAGGTTAGTGTCCTACCCGTCTTGCCATTTCTCGGGCCCTCCAAAGTACTTAGAGTAATGAGAGAACTGGACCATCTGTGGTGGGCAGGGCAGGACTGTGGAATGACGTCATAGCTGAGGGCCCAGCCCTGAATCTCAGCAGAGCTGGCCATGCGGTCGGTGTTGTCCGAGAGCCTGGGCACTTATCCTAGGAGTGGGAGCACAACAGGAAGGAGGGGGCAGCACCAGGATGGGTCAGAAATTCTTATTCCTGAGAGCCGACTCCAGCCACAGCCAGCTGCCTTCCGCCTCTCCCTTTGGGACTGGGATTGGGCTAAAGGTCAATTGTCAATTGGCAGTCGTTTGGTTTCTCTGCAAAGGAAGGACAGGGAGGTGGGGCAGGAGGATTAGGATTTCCCTGAGGAAGTGAGGGGTAAGCACCATTTCCATTCTCCGTGTCTTATTCCTTTGCGGCTGGCCCAGGTCCTCTGGATCTTCCTCCTCCCCAGGGGAGGCCCCTAGGTAGGGAGGGGGCGTGCAGTGTCCTGGCAGCTCTTTTCCTGTGTGTGCGGCATCCCCAGGTACTGTCTCATGGGGCCTGCTGGGGCCACAAGGCCTTATTTTGCCTGGGGCTTCCTGCTGCTACACCAGGGTTTCCCACACTCCGTGTGCTTCCAGGCAAAGGAAGGTGTAAAGACCATTCAATGTGTCGGAGCCATAGTACGGTGGGGAGGGCTTTTGCTTGCGCGCAGCTGACTCGATTCACCAGCATCACATACATATGGTCCTCCAAGCACCGCCAGGAGTAATTCCTGAGTGCAGAGCCAGGAATAACCCCTGAGCATTGCTGGGTGTGACCCAAAAAGCAAAAACAACAACAAAAGACCAGTGAGTGAGAAAGCAGTTCAGGGCTCCTGGAGGGCTTAACCTAGGACAAAGGTGTCAGAGGCCATAGATAAACAAACCCTGGAGGAGATCCAGCTCAGAGGCTGCAATTCAGAGGGGAAAAGGGAGGTGGGCAGGTGGCTGCTAGGATGGAAAAGTGGAAACCGGGAAGCCTGACCCCCAGCCTGGCAGTGGAGGCGGCCCAGGGCCACTGTGGAGACTGCACAGGGCCAGGCCACCTGAGGCTCGGCCTTCCCGGTCTGTCCCCAGTTCCAACCTTGCTGGCCCTGACCCCTGTGGGAAGTACTGAAGTGGCAAATTAACGACGATAATGAAGTCACTGCTCCTTGTTTGTCTTTGCTGGTTTCCCCTTGAGAGATTTGTCCTTTGGCCAGTCAGGGCAGCGGCGTGGGGGGTGGGACAGGGCGCAGAGCCACGGACACTTGGAGGACAGGCAGAGGAAAAGGGGCTGGAGGAGAGGCCGGGAGGAAGGAGAACAATGGGGCACAGGAGAGGAAAACCTGGCTGGCGGGAGGAGCCAGGAGCCGAGCCCAAGGGAGCCAGAGGTGGCTGGGGGAAATGGCGAGAGCCGGAGGCCGGAACGTGGCCTGGGCCTGGGGCGGGGCCTCATCTCCATCTCTAATGGCTGTGAAATGAGGTTAGCTCCATTAGAGGCAGCGAGAGTGTGACGAGATCACACTCATTAGGGCCGGGCCATCCCAGTAATTACCACCACCCCAAACACGCCCGCGCCTGTCGGGCCACCAAGCACAAACAGGCCCGCACAGGAGGGGGAGCCCCGCCCCACCCCAGGCCCAGGCCTGAGAGGCCAGCAGTGCAGGGGACAGGGCTGAACCCAGGCAGGCTCCGAGCCACACACACCATCGAAAAGCAATCAATGCAACACATCCGCCCGGCCCAGGAAATAAGGCACGTGGATGGATAATGGCGCTTTCTTTCCATTTATTGATCACATGTAAAGTGCCGCTTTCAATAGCGATCGGCTCCATGGACACAGTTCCAGAAGGAACTGGCCCCCATTAATACAGGAAGAGACCGGGGTGGGGGCTTTAAACAATTCACCTTGTGAAGGGAGATTGGGAGCTCGCATTTAATTCCAGGTCTGTCTGGCACCAGAGGCGGTGTTTTTCCATAACATACTGCTTGTCTGATGAAGCTCACATGCTATTATGGATATGCATGTGTGGCCTTTCAACTCGGAGAGACATTATCACAAATTATACAGAACAGCAAATAGCTCAGCCTTCTAATCTGTGAACAGCGCACATGGGCCGCGCAGGAATGAAGGGCTGAGGCGCACGAGAGAGGAGAGAGCGCGGGTGCCCTCTGGAGCCCACAGGTAGTGGTCCTGTCTGGGCTCTCCCACTCCCGGGAGGCCGTGGAGCGAGGGCTTCGTGCTCTGAGAGGAGCTTCCGGTGCACATGCTCAGGTTCACGTGAATGAAGGCAGAGTGACACGCTCTTAAAATGCATCGCAAGGGCAGTGATGAGCAAGGCCCTCAGTTTGGTTCTTGGCACTGCCCACCTGCTCCTTACCCAAAGGCCGCCCCCCAAAGCATTCCAGACAGAATTCAAAAGCTTCTAAATTAAAACCAAGGGAGGGGCGTGATTTCAGGCTACCCGGTTCAGCCTCAGCACTGCTGCTTCCCAAGCATGAGGCCTTCAGCTTTTCCCCGTTTGTAAAACAGGGCTGAATGATTTTGTTAGGCTGCCGCATGGGTTCGTGACGTGCTGCCTGCTGGGGGGCTTTTGCTTAGTCTGGTCAGGGAACCTCACGGGGTTAGTTTTATTATGAGTACTTGTTGTATTTGTATGACATCATTGAGAGAGGTCACCGGGTTTTGTGTTTTGGTCTTGTTTTCTGTCTCAGGGTCACACCCAGCTATGCTCAGGGCTTCTCTCTGGCTCTGTGCTCACAGACCACTCCTCATGGCTTAGGGGGGCCTATGGGGTCCGGGAATCAAACTCGGCTTGTCTGTGTGCAAAGCAAAGTACCCTACCTGCTCTACTGTGGCTCTGACCCCCATCACTTGGGTTTATTTTTTATTTTTTTATCCCCCCCAAACCAGAAGGATTGATTTAAATATATAGTTTCTCCCACGTAATTATAGAGTGGCTGGTAGTAATGCCTGGCAAGCTCAGAATCAGGTGGGGTCCTGAGTCTGAGTAGAAGGGCAGTCTGTGGCTCTCCCCTGCGTGCTCCCACGGAAGAGGGCTCAGAGAGGGGCTTGGTGTGGCAACCTGCGCCTGGATCTGCAGCCCCACGCTGCCGCGCCTCGCAGGGGGGCTCGGAGGGGGGCGCTTGCCACAGGGCCCCCCTCTTCTCTGGATGCCCCCGTGGCCGCCAAGCCACACAGACAGGGAGAGGAGAGCTGTTCCCCCTCTCTGGGGTGCCTTCATGCAGCCTCACACTGCTCTGCCCTCACCCCTCACTTCTTCCTGCAAATGTGCCTGCAGCTTTTTGTTTGTTTGTTTGCTTTGGGTCACAACCAATGGTGCTTAGGAATTACTGCTGGCTCTGCACTAAGGAATTATTCCTGGTGGTGGTCAGGGACCATATGGGTTGCTGGGGATCAAACCCAGGTCAGCTGCATGCGAGGCAAACACCCGCTGTGCTATCGCTCCCGGCCCCACGCTTGAAGCATCTTGGGTGGTATGAGATGTAGCTTGTGTGCCCCTTCCCCACACTAGACACAGGCCACAGACCAATGTGGCGCCTGGAGCTGGGGAGGCCCGATGAGATTCCTCTGTGCACACGCAGATCGGGGCCCAGTATCCCCTATTCCCCTTCTCTCAGCCCCTGTCTTCCTCCCTTCTTCCTTAGGTCTCTGTCTCTGCGCTAGGGATCAAACCCAGGCCCTCACACCCACCAGGCCTGAGCTCTACTATACCACAACAGCCCCCACTATTTTCTTTCTTTAAAAAAAAAGTCTAGTGACTGGAGTGACAGCACAGCGGGGGGGCACTTGCACTGCATGAGGTTGACCGGGTTCCATCCCGGCATCCCATATGGTCCCCCGAGCACTGCCAGGAGTAATTCCTGAGTGCAGAGCCAGGAGTAAACCCTGAGCATCACCGGTGTGACCCAAAAAAGCCAATTTTTCCCCATTTTCTTTGCCTTCCTTTTCCTGCCATTCTAAACACCTGGTTACATTTAAAGATGTCATATTGTGTGTGTGTGTGTGTGTGTGTGTGTGTGTGTGTGTGTTTGTGATGTCAGGGTTTGCTTGTGGCTCTGTTCATGGATCACTCCTGGCAGTGCTTGAGGGACCGTGGGATGCCAAGGATTGAGCCCTGCTCAGCCTCATGCAGTGCAAGTGCCCTACTCGCTGTGCTACTGCTCCGGCCCCGAAAGATGGTGTATTTGTTGTAATGGTATTTACATGGATTCATAGTGTGGTTTTTTTTTTTTTTTGGGTCACACCCAGCAATGCTCAGGGGTTTCTCCTGGCTCTGCACTCAGGAACTACTCCTGGCGGTGCTCGGGGGACCATATGGGATGCCGGGGGGTCGAACCCGGGCCGGCACAGGCCTGCCACGTGCAAGGCAAGCGCCCTACCCACTGGACTATCGCTCTGGCCTCAGATTCATAGTATTTCTTTGGGGTAAAAAACTTAACCTTACATGGGGCCAGAGTGATAGCCCAGCGGGTAGGGCATTTGCCCGCACATGGCCACGGCCCATGCCGGCCCGGGTTCGATTCCCGGCATCCCATATGGTCCCCTGAGCAACACCAGGAGTAATTCCTGAGTGCAGCAGAGGTAACCCCTGAGCATCGCCAGGTGTGACCCAAAAAAGCAAAAACAAAAAAAAACAAACAAACAAAAAACCTTACCTTACATAAAATAGGGACTCCCTGAATATTTGTAGGGGTGGGATGGGGATGTAGGTCTAGGAGATGTAGAATTGAAATGGAAGGTGGACTGGGAGATGGTACAGGAGGAATCATCCCGCATGCACCGACCAGCACGTGGCCTCCAGAGGCCCTGGAGGTCCTAGTGAGTGCAGGGCCAGAGTAGCATCCCTGCGCCCTGGGAGTGGCCCTAGGCCTCCTGAGCACTGCTTGGAATATTGGGCTTGAGATAGGGTGTTCAGCAGCAGAGCACATATGTGAGACCCTGAGCCCCGACATCACAAACTGGGGTGGGGTGGGATGGGGGTAGGACTGTATCCCTTGGTGCTTGGTTCCAGTGTCACTCCTGGTGGTGCTCGGGGGACCATATGCAATGCCAGGGATTGAGTGGGAGAACTTTGACCCCTGCTTTTATTTTTTTTTAACTCTCACCCCTCCCAAATAAGTTATTTATATATATATATATATATATATATATATATATATATATATATATATATATTATTTTTTGCTTTTTTGGGTCACACCCGGCAATGCTCAGGGGTTTCTCCTGACTCTGCACTCAGGAATTACTCCTGGCGGTGCTCGGGGGACCATATGGGATGCTGGAGATTGAACCCAAGCGGCACGGGCCAGCCACATGCAAACACCCTACCCGCTGGGCTATCGCTCCGGCCCCAATTTATGTATTTTTATTTTGCTTTTTAGGTCATACCCAGCAGTGCTCAGGGGGTTACTCGTGGCTCTGCACTCAGGAATACTCCTGGTGGGGCTCAGGGGACCATATGGGATCAGGTCGGCTACATGCGAGGCAAACGCCCTACCCACTGTACCACTCCGCCCCAATAAATTTAAAAGTGGATTGGAGGGGTCAGGGAGCTACCTCAAAGGACTGCTAATATGCAGGAGCCCCGGTTCAGTCCCCAACGGTGGAGAGTTTCAGTGCAGCCACTAGCTGCTGCCTAACCAGCGTCAAGTGCAAGCTTGGGCAGAACCCCCAAGGTCTGCTGGGGGACAGTGGGTCGTCTCTAGGCCCAGCAGACCCCAGGGGCAAGTGGGAAGTGAGCCTACTGCGTTAAGTGTGATTCCCCAGAGCCTACCAGGAGTGGCCCTTAGCACAGAGCCAGGAGTAAGCAGTGAACATCACTGGGTGTGGTCCCCCAAACCCCGAGATCCCACCTAAAGAATGAACTTCACTGTCGCCCCATGCACTCAGCACGTGGCCTGCTCTGGTCCTCAGCTTCCAGCAGAGGAAGCACTCACTGTTCCGTTCTCCAGACAGAAAATAAGGCCGTTTCCTGGGGGAAGCTCAGTACTCCTGCCTAGCATGCCAGAGGACCTGAGTTTCATCCCTGGCTGAGGACCCCATCACCCAGTAAAACAACAACAACAAAGCGAAAGCTCATTTATTTATTTATTTTTTTGGTCACACCAAGCAATGCTCAGGGGTTACTCCTGGTGGTGCTCGGGGGACCATATGGGATGCTGGGGATTGACCGAGCGTTGGCTGTGTGCAAGGCACTGTGCTATCTCTCCAGCTCCTCAAAAGCTCATTTAATGTGAGCTTTTTGTCACATGATACGTTTCACATCATAAAGTGAAAAGTAATTTCATTTCGGAGCTGAAAGAGCCACAGGTTGAGACCAGGGGAAGCGGCTGAGTAGAGGTGTGGGAGAGAGCAGTGCCTTAGGCAAGAAGTTCAGAAAAAAGGAAAGAGAAAAGCGCCTGTGAATCGGTTCTGAGGGAAAGGGGATGGAACAATCCAGAAATCAAAAGACAAAAGGGTTTGCAAGGCTCTGAATGTGGAATTAATTGTATGCAAATTTTAAACAAATGTGTTGGTGCCTGCTGACTGCCTTTGCCCAGCGGGGGCTTAGAGAGCCAGGGGGCTGGGTGGGTGGGGTGAGAGGGCCTGCATCCTGTTACTGGGAGGGAGCCTGGGGGTTTCCATTTGCCCCTCAGGCTACCTTTATGTGGTGCTGTTCCCTTCATGGCCACTAGGGGACAGTCGCCATTCTCTGCTCCCGTCTTCACTGAAGGCTAGTGGGGGCGCTACCCCTGGGTGCCCCTCTCCAGCGCTGCCCCACTCTCACAGCGTCTCCTTCCTCAGTCCTCCTTTGGGCGCTTGTGATCCCCTGGTTCTGAGATCTGACTCTTCCTCCTGACTTTGCTTGTTAATGGGTCACACCCTTCAGTGCTCAAGGGTTACTCCTGACTCTGCCTTCAAGGATCATTCCTGGCGGTGCTCAGGGGACCATAGAGAAGGATAGAACCTAGGTCTACCATGTGCAAGACAAGCGCCCTACCCACTGTCCTGTTGCTCCAGCACCCTACCCACTCTCTGGCCCTCTACCCGCTGTCCCCCCCTACCCACTCTCTGGCCCTCTACCCGCTGTCCCCCCCTACCCACTCTCTGGCCCTCTACCCGCTGTCCCGGCCCCCTACCCACTCTCTGGCCCTCTACCCGCTGTCCCGGCCCCCTTCCCACTCTCTGGCCCTCTACCCGCTGTCCCGGCCCCCTACCCACTCTCTGGCCCTCTACCCGCTGTCCTGGCCCCTACCCACTCTCTGGCCCTCACGCTGTCCCCTCCCACTCTCTGGCCCTCTACCCGCTGTCCGGCCCCCTACCCACTCTCTGGCCCTCTACCCGCTGTCCGGCCCCCTACCCACTCTCTGGCCCTCTACCTGCTGTCCCGGCCCCCTACCCACTCTCTGGCCCTCTACCGCCTGTCCCGGCCCCCTACCTACTCTCTGGCCCTCTACCCGCTGTCCCGGCCCCCTTCCCACTCTCTGGCCCTCTACCCGCTGTCCCGGCCCCCTACCCACTCTCTGGCCCTCTACCTGCTGTCCTGTTGCTCACAACCATTCTCTGGCCCTCTACCTGCTGTCCTGGCCCTTACCCATTCTCTGGCCCTCTACCTCCTGTCCTGTTGCTCCGGCCCCTAGCATCCATCTCAGCTCTTAGCGGCCTCACCTCTCTCTCTGCCTGCCCGTTGCTCCATGCTTCCTGGGGACCTGGAAACTCCGCCACTGCCGGTTCCCAGTGCCCTGCGCGTGGCAGGGACACTACTTGGGGCCCAGTGTTTGGATGCCTTTCTGCCACCTCCATTGCAGGAGTTCAGTTCTCTGATTAAGTTTGTGGGTATTGCACTTTTTTTTTCTTTTTGGGTCACACCTGGTGACACTCAGGGGTTACTCCTGACTGTTTGCTCAGGAATTACTCCTGAGGTGCTCAGGGAACCATATGGGATGCCGCGTGCTATCCATCCGGCCTCGGTATTGAGCTTTGAAAGTGGCAGTTGGACTCTTTCCTTTCCTTTCTCTAGTTCTCTCTTCTCTTCACTCCATTGTTTCTTTTGCACCAGACCCAGCAGTTTTCAGAGTTTACTCCTGGCTCTGTGCTCAGAGCTTACTCCTGAGTGGACCACATTGGATACCAGGGATCAAACCCAGGTTGGCCACGTGCAAGACAAACTCCTGTCTCCGCGGGCCCCACTTCTGCCCTCTCTTGCTCCTTCTGAGCTGTAACCCGAGAATCATCCTGGTTTGGGAGGAGAGTGAGGACAGGGCCACTCAAAAATGACCATCCCCTGGGCTCCAGGACAGACCTTGACATCCCCTCGCCTCCCTGCCATGTAGTGGGGAGGGGGGGGGGGGCAGCTGTGGAAACCAAGGCGGGCTCTGGAGCTCTAGGGTCCTCTCAGGGGAGGGACACCCTCGGGTCTCTCCACCCCCTGACTCCGGGCCTCCTCCCCTCCCCCTCCGTGGCAGCCGCCGTGTAATTTAAAGCTCTCTCTGTCGCCTCTAATGTGATCCTCTCGTTTTATTGACTCTCTCTGCCGTCTGTGGCTCGCCTTCACATCAATCTCCGCTCTAATCACACGGCCGCCATTGCTCTGTCTCCCCGCTCCTGGGGGCCTAGCCCTCACCCCCAGACAGGGCTCTCCTAGGGACTTCCACCTGGCGGCCCTTCTCCTTCCTGCCGATGGGGGGCCCCTCTAGGACTTGCCCTTTTTGGAAGGTCTGGCCCATGGCAGCTCTGGCGGGGTCTGGGCAGTGGGGCCCAGGCAGGGCTGCGACAGCCACTTTCAGACCTGTCATCCGTTTCATCTGTTTCCAGAGAGGGGTGAAAACGGAGTTCAAGGTAGGAAGGGCAGAGAACTCCAAGAGGGAAGGAGGAAGCCGGCTGAAGAGGGAGATGGAAGGATGGGAGGGGGTCACTGCGCCGTTAAAGGCTGGTAATAAATAGTGGGTGATGGGAGAGGCAGAGAAGAAAGGAGGCGGGACTGGCAGCAGGGGGGCCTGGTAGAGGAGGCATGAGCAGAGCTGAATTTGCAATTGAAATTCCTTCCTGAAGGGAGGAGGAGGGGCAGGCTGGAAGGTGGGGGAGATTTGCAGTTTGAAGCAGCTGCAGACCTGCCCTGCGCCCACTCTAGGGCATGCCCACCGCTGCCCTGGGTGAAGCCCTTGGGTTGGCCCAATGCCAGCAACCTGCTCTCTTTCCGCCCTGCCCCCAACCCCCCCACCCCGTCTCTTCTGAGAGTGGAGCTAGCCACTTGGCTTCCCGGCCTCCTCTGAAGCCTGATGGGGCATTGTGGGTAGGAAACTGTGCCTGGGGCCAGCTAGACCTTCCCCCTCATCGGCAGTGACCATGGTCCATCTGACTACATCGGCCGGCCTACCTAGCCTCCTCAAGCCTCCAGCGAGGCTCCCCAGCAACCCTCTCTCCTCCTCCTCCTCCTCCTCTACCATTGAGCAGACCCCTCTGCCCAAGTCCTTTACTTCCTTTGCCCCCATTGGCCAGGTGCTAATTTGCATTTTCATTAGCATGCTGGTCTAGCCCAAGCCAAGCTCCTTTAATGGCTCCAGCTTCACGCCTGGCTAGCCCCCAGGAAGACAAGGGGAGCAGGGGGCCAGATTGAGGGCCACTCCAAGCCTAGGAACCGGAGGTGAGGCTTGGAGCTGACCTGAGAGAGGTGAGGCCGGCCACCACACCCCTTCCCAGAAGTGCTCTGGCCAGAGCCCCAAAGGGCTCGGCTGCAGGGACCTGCTGCTACTAAGAACCAAAGAGGACGGTGGGGCCCCAGGGGCTACGGGAGGCATGTGCCATGGTGAGCTCTGGGAAGCTGGTGAGTCCGGGGCAGGGTGGGGGAGGAGATCCATTCAAACCTAGGTTGACAGTCCTGGAGATTCGGTGCTTCTAGTCAGCCCAAAGGGACCCCCAGAATCCTGATTTCTTGGCCTCTGGAGAGTCATTTTGCTTATCTGAGGGCAGGTCCAACCAGAGGGAGGAGATGGACCAGGCCACACAGCTTTGGGGCACAGCCCCGAGGGCTCCCCTTTCCCACACCCAGCCCCTTTCCTGGTTTCACCACCTGGAGCTGTGTGACTCTCAGTAGCTCATTCATCCTGTTTCCTGGCTGCCTCGTGAGTAAAATAGGAGGGTGGTGAGAGTACATGAGATGGTTGCTATGAAGCACTGAGCATTGAGCCAGGATATTATTGCTTTTTTAATCTCTTTGGGGAGAAGCTCAGTGCCTCGCTAGTCACATGTTAGCTATTGTCTTTCTGGTGCAGTGCTGGGGTCAGAGGGCTTCAGGGTGCCCACAGGTCAATGAAGTTATGTAGGTTTTTCTCTAGTTTGAGCAAGGACCCTGACTTGGGGAAATAAATTTGTCTCTGGTGTCCAGGGAACCTGACACTCTTTCCCAGAGCTCACACATTCAGCAGCCAGGCATTACTCTGTGGGAGGGTCTTTCTCGGCTTTATTTCTAGAGCAATGAATAAAGTGGAGTTTGTGTTCTAGAGGAACTTACCTTCTAGAAGGGAGAAATGGAAAAAGTAACCTCACGGCTATTCTTTTTTTTTTTGGGGGTTACTCCTGGCTCTTTGCTCAGGAATTACTGCTGGCAGTGCTCGGGGGGACCATATGGGATGCCGGGATCGAACCCATGCAAGGCAAGCGCATGCAAGGCAACGGCAAATGCTTTACCTGCTGTGCTATCGCTCGGTCCCAGGACCTTGGATTTTAATCACTGTGCAGTGAGAAACCATTGATGAACTTTAAGCAGACTGTAATACAACCTTTTTATTTTGGGGTTTGGGGCCACGCACAGCTGTGTTCAGGGTGTATTCCTGGCTATGCTCAGGGGATCAAGAACTAGAAGCTGGGTGACTTACCTTCCTTCCTTCCTTCCTTCCTTTCTTCCTCCCTCCCCCTCCCTCCTTTCTTTTTTGATTTTGTTTTGTGGCGGCCATACTCAGCAGTGCTTAGGGCTCACCCCAGGTGGACTAAGGGAACCGTATGGGGTTCCAGGGATCAAGCCCAGGTTGGCCAAGTGCAAGGCAAGTGTGATCTTCCCAGCTCCATAATTGTGAGTTGCTGTGAACCATGAAGGACTGTTCTGGCTGCTGGGCTGCAGCAGTGTGGAAGGGGAGGCCAGGGGCGTCCTGCACCCCCTCAGAAATGAGATGTTAATGACCTGAGGCCAGGCCAGGGCTAGCAGAAAGGAGGTTGCAGGCAGGGCTTTGGCTCCTCTGAGCACTGGGCTGGTAGGGTTTGGCCTTGAGCAACCTACCACGTTGTTGTTTTGTCTAGGGGCCACACCTGGCGGTGCTTAGGGCTAACTCCTGGCTCTATACTCAGGGATCACTCCTGGTGGGGCTCAGGGGACCACATGGGACGCCGGGTATGGAACCTGGGTCAGCCACGTGCAAGGCAAGCGCCCTCCCCGCTGTACTGTCTCCTGCCCTGGTACCACCTTTTAGAGAGGGAAGATGGGGGAGGGCCAAGTTCCCGGGAAACAGCGCTCACTGGGGACGTGCCTGGCTTGACCTCTGTGGGACACTAGGGCCTCTGTAAGCGGGTAACTGAGACTGTTGCTGGCTCAGGGCTGGGGACCTGCCAGGAGGTGTCTCCCTGCTCCTCACAGTCGCTCTCTCCATGTCTCCCCTGCAGGGTCCTGGCTGTCACGCTGAAATGAACCCCCCCGCTGTCCTCCGTCTGCCATGGCCACCCTTAACTCACCCTCCACCGCCAGCACCACCCCTCCCCTGGCCCGATGCCCGACCCGCCTCCGGACACCTCCTCCACCGCACCCCTCTGACCCTGTCACCAAAGATCCCCCTGCCGCCCCCCTGCCTCTGAGAGCATGAGGCCCCCAGAGCCGGGGGACGGCCCCCTGGAGTCGGGCTGTGGCCTCGTCCCACCAAAGGAGATTGGGGGAGCCCCAAGAAGAGGCGGGCGGGGGTGGCTTCCCACCAAAGGATCTGGGGCCACAGGAGGACAAGGAGCAGGGGGAGGCGGACGCGGGCCTCGCTCCCCTGCACCTGGGCAACCACCTGGTCTTCACGGCCGCCGGCGAGGCCTGCCTCCTGGCCCAGCTGCCCCTGCCCGGCAGCCGCCAGCTCCTGTTACCAAAGGGCTTTCCCGGGGAGGTGGGCAGCGAGGAAGAGTCCAGCTCCCTCTCCTTGCCCATCCGCCCCCACACACCTCACTGCCCTTCACATCCAACATGGCTTTGACCCAATGCAAGGCTTTAGCTCTTCTGACCAAATTCTGTCCCGCGATACCTCAGCGCCATCTCCGGCCGCCTGTGAGGGGAGGGATGGAGCCTTCTGGAGCTACCAGCTGGCTCCCAACCCACCGGAGATCCCAAAGACGGCCACGGGGTGCAGGGAGGGGGACCATAGGGCGCTCTTCTGGCTCTGCCTCCAGTGCCGCCTGGGCTTCAGCAGGCCCGGGCCTTTGTGGGTCACACGCAGTCTCACGGGGTGCAGCTGAGCCCTGCGCAGCGCCAGGGCCTGTGGGGCCACCCAGCTGTGCTGCAGGGCGGGGCGAGGGCTGCGGGCGGCCCTCCTAAGCTTTCTGGAACCAAAACCGCCTGCTCAGCCCACTTTAGACTTGCCCCTCGAGGGCAGCGACACAGCAGAGCCCCTGGGGGGAGGTGAATGTAGCCCAGAGCCAGGGACGGTGCCCCCGAGGCTGATGCCCTCGGCCACCCCAGGGAAGAAGTCCTGGCCTTCAGCCCCCACTCCCCAGCCCCAGCCCCCTGGGGCCCCAGCCCCCACAAGCCAAAGAATCACCATCGGCGACGGCGAGGGCAGGGCCAGATTGGTTCCCCGGAGGGGGCAAGACGAGGAGGGAGGGCTCTGCCCCCACTCAACCAAAGCTCACCCGCCTCCAAGGAGGGGCACCCTCCCGCCCCGTGGGCTCCCCGAAGACCCTGGCGACCCACCCCATCCTACCGCCTCGCGAAGACTACGCCCCTGCCCCGCGGCCTTCCAGGGCCTCAGCCTGTCCAACCACATGTCCCTGCTGCACTCCCGTAACTCCTGCAAGACCCTCAAGTGTCCCAAGTGCAACTGGCACTACAAGTACCAGCAGACCCTGGACGTGCACATGCGGGAGAAGCACCCGAGGAGCAACAGCCACTGCAGCTACTGCAGCGCGGGCGCCACCCGCGCCTGGCCGCGGTGAGAGCTACAACTGCGGCTACAAGCCCTACCGCTGCGACGTGTGCAACTACTCCACCACCACCAAGGGGCAACCTCAGCATCCACATGCAGTCTGACAAGCACCTGGCCAACCTGCAGGGCTTCCAGGCAGGCCCGGTGGCCAGGGCAGCCCCTGAGGCTGCCCTGCCGCCTGCCACTGCCGCTGACAAGGAGCCCAAGGCCAAGTCTTCCTGGCAGTGCAAAGTGTGCAGCTACGAGACCAACATCTCCGCAACCTGCGCATCCACATGACCTCTGAGAAGCACATGCAGGACGTGCTCCTGCTCCACCAGGGGCTGTCACTGGGGCTACCGCCGGGCTGGTGGGGCCCGGCCCCCGCCTCCCACCGGGACGGCCCCGCCACCCCTCAGATCTCTTCCAGTACTTCGGGCCACAGGCCCTGGGGCCACCTCAGGGCCCCCTGCCAGGCCCCTGGGCTGAGGCCAGACAAGCCCCTGGGCGCCCAGCTGCTGCTCAATGGTTTCCACCACCTGGGAGGGCCCGCCCGCAAGTTCCCTGCAGCGCCGCCGGTAAGCGCCCCCGGACTCCGTGACCCCCCCATTCCTCTGTGCACTCCTCGACGCCCCCACCACCCTTGCTGCTGCTCGTGACCCACCCTGCCCCCTCTTCAGGCTACTCACTTGTTTGTTTTGGTTTGGTTGCTGGGTCGCAGCTGGTGGTGCTCAGGGATCATTCCTAGCATGCTTGAGGACCCTATGGGGTCCCGGGATCAAACCTGACAGCGTGCAAGGCAAGTGCCCTACATACTTTACTGTTGTTCCCGCCCCACTCAGCTGTCTCTGTCCCCAGCCCCAGGCAGTCTCTCCCCGGATGCCCATCTGCCCCCAAGCCAGCTCCTGGGCTCCCTGGCTGACAGCTTGCCCACCCTCACCACCCCCCGAGGATGCCGGGCGCCCTGAAGGTGTTCCGCTGCCTGGTGTGCCAAGCCTTCAGCACGGACAGCCTGGAGCTGCTGCTGTACCACTGCAGTGTGGGCGCAGCCTGCCTGAGGCCGAGTGGAAGGAGGTAGCCGGGGACATGCACCGCTGTAAGCTCTGCTGCTATGGCACCCAGCTCAAGGCCAACTTCCAGCTGCACCTCAAGACTGACAAGCATGCCCAGAAGTACCAGCTGGCAGCCCACCTGAGGGAGGCGGGGCCGTGGGCACTCCTGTGCCAGCACCCCTGGGAGAGGGGCTCCGTATGGGTCCGTCCGCCCCTGCACCTGCGCTGCAACATCTGTGACTTTGAGTCCAACAGCAAGGAAAAGATGCAGCTGCACACCCCGTGGGGCGGCCCATGAGGAGAACAGCCAGGTGTACAAGGTGAGGGGCAGGTGTGCAGGGGAGGGGCAGGTGCGGGGGGCGGGTGTACAAGGTGAGGGGCAGGTGTGCAAGGGAGGGGGCAGGTGTGCTAGGTGAGGCGGGTGTACAAGGTGAGGGGCAGGTGTGCAAGGGGAGGGGGCGGTGTGCTAGGTGAGGGCGGTGTGCGGGGTGAGGGCAGGTGTGCAGGTGAGGGGCAGGTGTGCAAGGTGAGGGGCAGGTGTGCTAGGTGAGGGGGCAGGTGTGCAAGGTGAGGGGGCAGGTGTGCAAGGTGAGGGGCAGGTGTGCTAGGTGAGGGGCAGGTGTGCAAGGTGAGGGGGCAGGTGTGCAAGGTGAGGGGCAGGTGTGCAAGGTGAGGGGCTGGGGCAGGGCGTCCCTGGTGACTGTTGGAGATCCGGGCAGGCGAGAATGCAGTGACCCAGTCCAGGGACACAGCTCTGAGGGAACTCTGGACAAACTGGATCCAGTCCTTTATTCAGCTTTTCTGTGTGTAGCTGTGTGTTATGTGACCTTCACATAACCAGAAGTTCAGGAGGATGGAGCCAGATTCTGTTCCCCATCCTCGGGAATACAGGATGGGGAGAAAGAACAGAACTTCTCGGGCAGTCCTGGGAAGCGGTTGGTGGGGGCCCCTCCTTGCTGAGGGCTCCTAGCGGGATGAGGGTGGGGGTGATGGTGTCAGGAGGTGGCCCCTAGTGAGATGAGGGGGCGGGGGGGGTGGTGTAAGGGGCAGGGGTCAGAGGCAGCCCTTAGCGAGATGGAGCGGGGATGTCAGGAGGCGGCCCTGCCTCTGGACCTGAGCAGTCGTCTCTCACTTTGCAGTTTCTGCTGGAGATGGGGCGGCAGCAGCCGAGCCTGGACTCTTCCGCTGCCTGCTGTGCGCCTGGGGAGGCACCATCGCGCCTGGCGGTGCTGCACCACCTGCGCGCCCCGCACACCGCGACGCCCAGGCCCAGCGGCGGCTGCAGCTACTCCAGAGTGGCCCTGCGGTGGCCGAGGATGGCCTCTCCGGCCTGCACAGCATCCTGAGCTTCAGCCACGGGCAGCTGCCAACTCTGGGTGAGCCAGGGCGGGCACAGGAGGGCGGCAGGGTGGGGCCCCTGGGTGGTGCACCCAGGTCCGTGCCGACACACCATGGAAAGGAGCAGCGAAACGCAGTGGGCTTTCAGGGGCACTGGGGGGTCTGAGAGCTGTCGGGGGAGGGGTCAAGAAGGGCAGTGAGCTGAGTTCTGGACAAAAACAGGAAGTGGGCCATCGGAAAAGAGAGAGGTAGAAAACAGAGAAGAGAGTGCCACCCACTGCCACCGCCTGGCCGGACTGGGCTGGCAGAGAAGGGAGCCCAGGGAAAGCCACAGGCACACCCAGCCTCTGCCTGTCTCCTAAGGGGTCTTCAATGGGAGTGCTGAGTTTGGGATGGTCCTCGGGCAGCTCAGGTTCTCCCTGCAAACCTGAGACAGCCTCTGGGCACTGCTGGTCCAGGCAGAGCAGGAGACAGCCTCTGGGCGGTCAGAGAAGGGTACCCGGGCTTGGCAGGGGCCAGCGGTGGGCTCGGGTTCGGGCAGGGGCGCCGGCACGGAAACAGGCGGCATCGACTGGTGCTAATTGAATTGCCAATATACTGGCTGCAGCTAAGTGCCGGAGGGGCCCAGATCAATAGCTAACGATCCCTGCGCAGGGCTGAATGGAGTTAAGGAACTTTAACACTTTAATTAGGCCGCCACCGAAAATAAATTCCAGCACATCTGTCAATTCTTCTTGAGTGGTAATCCCTCTCCCGGCCGGGCCTGCAGCTCCCCACACCCCACTCGGCTCCCACTCGGCCTTCCCAGTGGCCCCCTTCCCCTTCCTGTCTGGGGTTCCCTGCTTCTTAGGTTTCTGTTGCTTGTCCCCAACCTCCTTTTATTTTATTTTTGGGCCACACCCAGTGATACTCGGGGTTTCTCCTGTTTGCATTCAGGGATTATTGCTGGTGGTGCTCAGGGGATGATAGGGGATGCCGGGGATCGAACCCAAGTCAGTTGAATGCAAGGCAAAACTCCTACCCGCTGTACTATCATTCCAGTCCCCTTACCCCTTTATGGTGTTGGGGGATCGAACCCAAGCCCTCGCACACGCAGGCATGTGCTTGACTGAGACACATCCCCTGTCCTCGTCATCCTTATTTTGTGGTACTGGGGATCAAACCCAGAGGCCTCATGTGTTCCAGGATAGATTTCCAGGATAGGTTTACCCCATCTGGCTCCCTTCTCTGCCAGGCGGTGGCAGTGGGTGGCACTCTCTTCTCTGTTTTCTACCTCTCTCCTTTCCGATGGCCCCCTTCCGGTTTTTTTGTCCAGAACCCAGCTCACTGCCCTTCTTGGCCCCCTCCCCTGAGCCACACGTGGAGGGACAGAGGTCTGGGCTTGGCTGAGGCAGGGAGCATCCACACGTGGAGGGACGGAGGTCTGGGCTTGCCTGAGGCAGGGAGCGTCCACACGTGGAGGGACGGAGGTCTGGGCTTGGCTGAGGCAGGGAGCGTCCACTCGTGGAGGGGACGGGTCTGGGCTTGCCTGAGGCAGGGGAGGTCCACTTGTGGGAGGGGACAGAGGTCTGGGCTTGCCTGAGGCAGGGAGCATCCACACATGGAGGGACAGAGGTCTGGGCTTGCCTGAGGCAGGGAGCGTCCACACGTGGAGGGGCGGAGGTCTGGGCTTGGCTGAGGCAGGGGCGTCCACCCGTGGAGGGGCGGAGGTCTGGGAGCTTGCTGAGGCAGGGAGGCGTCCACGTGGAGGGACGGAGGTCTGGGCCCGTCTGGGCAGGGAGCATCCACACGTGGAGGGACAGAGGTCGGGCCCGGCTGAGGCGGAGCATCCACATGGAGGGACAGAGGTCTGGGCTGGCTGAGGCAGGGGAGCATCCACACTGGAGGGGACGGAGGTCTGGGCCGGCTGGGCAGGGAGCGCCCACACATGGAGGGGACAGAGGTCTGGGCTCGGCTGAGGCAGGGAGCGTCCACACATGGAGGGACAGAGGTCTGGGCTCGGCTGAGGCAGGGAGCATCCACACGTGGAGGGACGGAGGTCTGGGCTTGGCTGAGGCAGGGAGCGTCCACACATGGAGGGACAGAGGTCTGGGCTCGGCTGAGGCAGGGAGCGTCCACATGGAGGGACGGAGGTCTGGGCTCGGCTGAGGCAGGGAGGCGTCCACACGTGGAGGGACGGAGGTCTGGCTGCTGGAGGGGCGTCCGTGGAGGGCGGTCTGGGCTGCTGAGGCGGGAGCGCCAGGGGGAAGAGGTGGCCTGGCTGAGGCAGGGGCTCCATGGAGGGGCGGAGGTCGGGCTCGGCTGAGGCAGGGAGCGCCCACACGTGGAGGGACGGGGTCGGCCCGGGGGGGGGCCCCCGGGAGGGGCGGGGTTGGCCGCTGAGGCGGGGCGCCCGGGGGGCGGGGTCGGCCGGCGGGGGCGCCCGGGGGCGGGTCGGCGCGGGCGGAGCCCACGTGGAGGGGCGGAGGTCTGGGCCGGCTGAGGCAGGGGAGCGTCCACACGTGGAGGGGCCGGAGGTCTGGCCCGGCTGAGGCGGAGCGTCGGGGACAGAGTGCTGAGGCAGGGAGCGTCCACACGTGGAGGGACAGAGGTCTGGGCTCGGCTGAGGCAGGGAGGCGTCCACACGTGGAGGGACAGAGGTCTGGGCTTGCCTGAGGCAGGGAGCGTCCACACGTGGAGGGACAGAGGGGTCTGGGCTCGGCTGAGGCAGGGAGGCGTCCACACGTGGAGGGAGGGTCTGGCCCGGCTGAGGCAGGGAGCGTCCCTGCTCTGCGTCTGTCTCCGGAGGCTTTTTGTTCTCTGCCTGTTGAGTCATCACCGCTCTGCTCCTCCTAGCTTCTTGTCCTGCTGCCCCACCCCCGCCGCCATCATCCTCCACAGGGAAGGCTCCCGTCACCCCCTTGGCAGAGGCCCCCGTCCCTGAGCGAGACACCCAGAACAAGACAGAACCGTCAGGTGAGTAGCTTGTCTGGCTCCCTTGTCCTCCACTCTTGCCCTGTCCTGAAATGCCAAGCTGACCTTTGACAATCCAGATGGCCCTGCCAAGGCTCCCTGGGCTCCAGGAGCTAAACGGATGGGGTGGGGGGAAGGGGCCAGCACTGCAGAACACTTGTTGGGGGCCCTGCCTGCTCCCTTCCCTGCGCCTGAGGCCTAGGCTGTGCCTGGCTCCCTCGCTCCCTCTCGCGCCCAGGGCCCTACACCCTGCTGGCTGCCGGCTGCAGGCCATCCACAGGGCGGGCTGTCCACACTGACTTCCTGTCCTTTCTTCTTCAGCTCCTGAAGATGCAGAGGAGAAGAGAGTGGGCCTCCGGGAGACAGCGCCAGCCAGACCATGGTCAGAACTGGGGGGTCGGGGACAGTTGCAGGGTAGGGGATTCTCCACTCATGCTGAGGGCTAAAATTCTAGTCACGGAGCATTCCAGAGACCTCAGGCTACAGCTCGTCCCGCTTGCTGCACTCTGGTCCTGTCAGAAGCCTACAGGCCCTGGGCCTGCCTCACGCAGCAGAGCTGGACGCCACGGCCCATGGGATACTGAGGGGAGCAGGGTGAGGAGCGAGGAAGGCAACCAAGAAACATGTGCCCTTGTTCCTGCTAGGAACTCAGAGCCACTAATCCTGGGGTTCAGATTCTCCAGGGAGCCTGGAGGCTGGCACCTTCCTCCTGGGGTCACCCTGGGGAGGCTGGCACCTGTCCTGGCACCTTCCTCCTGGGGTCACCCTCCCCAGCCACTTGCCCAGACACCATCACAGGCCCTGCAGCTGTGCGAGGCACCTGGATCTGGGCCCTGCCTGGTCTAACAGGACCCAGAGGCATGGACCCTTGTGCCTAGATAGGGCTGTTGTGAGCGGGGATCCCAGCCTACACACCCCACAGCTCCCAGAGCCAGCCCCATGGCCCCGTGCGGTGGGACCACCTTCTGACAGCCCTGCAGCTCCAGGAGTGGCCTCTCCTTCATGCCCTGAGCCCAAGTCCTACACCCCTTTCCAGGTCTCTCCACAAAGAAACCTCCCACATCCCTTTCCTCCATGGCCATCCCTGTCCCGGTGTGCTGACACTCAGGAAAAGCAGGAGAGGCCGAGCAGGGCCACCAGCCCGACCCGTCAGGGAATGGCGGAGTTTTCTTTTCTTACCCATCCTGCCTGCCCGTGTCGGCTCCCTCCCCGACACCTGCACTTCCCACAGTATCCCTCTCGCTGCCTTTGTGGGTCCCTCCCCTGACCACCTCCTGACTCAGCCTCCCAGCCACTCCCCTCAGAGGCTCAGCATCTGACACTGCTCCTTTTGCTGGGGGGGTTGGTGGAAGGTTCTACCCTTCAGGTAAACAAGCCCCAGCTCCCTGCCCACAGTGGACCAGTCAAGCTAGCCAGTGTCGGGGTGCTGGGCCTGGGGAGGGCCCCAGCAGGTCCCGCTTGGTGCCACAGCCTAGAAGCAGAGTGGGGTGTGGACAGAGGCCACACAAAGAGGATAGTGGGCAGTACCTGCCTCAACCTCAGTCCTGGGAAAATGAGGGACAGGGGAGCCAGCTTTCCGCCTGGGTGGGTGCCTCCCTGTCGGGCTAGCACCCCCAACCTGGGTATGTGTGTGGGGACAGCGTGGCTGTCATGTCCGCATGTGGTGGGTCTTGGCCCCCGACGCCTCATCCCCGTCCCTGTGTGCCCCAGGTGTACTGCTGCCCCTACTGCAGCTTCCTGAGCCCAGAGTGCGAGCAGGTGAGGGCTCATGCCCTGTCCCAGCATGCAGTGCAACCCCGGTACAGGTGCCCACTGTGCCAGGAGCAGCTGGTGGGCCGGCCCGCCCTGCACTTCCACCTCAGCCACCTGCACAACGTAGTGCCCGAGTGCGTGGAGAAGCTGCTGCTGGTGGTGAGTGTGGCCGCCTCGTCTTGCACCAGCCTGCGCCTGGCCGGGTGCAGATGCTGGGAGCGTGGGGAGGGACCTGCCACAGTGCTGCTGCTCCCCAGAGACTGAGTGTTGCTTTCCGGGATCCCCAGGGCTGCTAGAGCTGAGCATGGGCTGGGCATGGGCTGGCCCAGAGCCGGGTGCCTGTGGCGTGGCGGGGGCAGGGCTGTTACCTGGGCTCCTTCCCTTCCAGGCCACCACTGTAGAGATGACCTTCACAACCAAAGTGCTGCCAGCGCCTAGTGCAAGTCCCCTGGGGGGGGCCCCGAGCCCCCACTCCTACACCAGATCCCGGGCCCAGCAGAGACCAGGCCTTGGGTAAGGAGCGGGCTGGTAAGCCCCAGGGGGTGGGGAAAGGATGTGTGAAAATGCACCCAGGCGCCCACAGCTTGGAGACTGGGGACAGGTGCCGGCGAGGTCACCCTTCTGTCTCACTGCTCCCCTTCCTGTCCCCTAGAAGGCCCTCACCTCACCCCAGAAGCCAGTCCCGGGGACTCTTCCTGAGCCGCCCCACCTGCGGCCGAGGCCCCAGAGAAGCCTGCCGGGAGCCCTGAGCAGCAGCCTCCTTCCCCGGCCCCTTCTCCAGCACTGAGGCCCGAAGCCCCGCCGAGGAAATGGCCCCAGCACCACCGGCAGCTGAGGAGGAAGAGGGGCCCGCTGGGGAGCCCCGCCCGCAGAGCCAGCCCCACCGGACACCCGCCACCCCTGACCTACCGGAAGACCACCAACTTTGCCCTGGACAAGTTCCTGGACCCCTAGCGGCCCTACAAGTGCACGGTGTGCAAGGAATCCCTTCACGCAGAAGAACATCCTGCTGGTGCACTACAACTCTGTGTCCCACCTGCACAAGATGAAGAAGGCAGCCGTGGACCCCGCCGGCCCGGCCCGGGAGAGGTCACGCCTGCACGCA
Source organism: Cryptotis parvus (assembly GCA_021461705.1). Taxonomy (NCBI): domain Eukaryota; kingdom Metazoa; phylum Chordata; class Mammalia; order Eulipotyphla; family Soricidae; genus Cryptotis; species Cryptotis parvus. Next base: position 7,499 of record JAJIBD010033566.1, on the reverse strand, counting down.
ACCGCTGCCGCAGACAAGCCCTTCAAGTGCACGGTGTGCCGGGTCTCCTACAACCAGAGCTCCACCCTGGAGATCCACATGCGCTCCGTGCTGCACCAGACTCGCTCTCGGGGCACCAGGCCCGATCCCAAGGCAGACGGGCTGGAGCGCGGCCCTGAAGATGTCAAGGACGGCGAGGCGGAGGGGGAGGCGGGCCTCGAGAAGAAGGGCCCCGACCCTGGGGGGCTTTGTCTCCAGCTTGCCCTTCCTGTCCCCACCTCCCCGCCCTTGGACCTGCACCGGTTCCCGGCCCCCTCTTCACCCCCGGTGCTGCCCCCTTCCCGCTGGTGCCCGAGTCCCTGCTGAAGCTCCAACAGCAGCAGCTGCTCCTGCCCTTCTACCTCCACGACCTCAAGGTGACGCCCAAGCTGGCCCTGGCGGGCCTGCACCGCTGCTGTCCCTGCCGGCTGCCAGCGCCCCGCCGCCACCCCCCAGCCCCAAAGTCAGAGCTGGCCGAGCGGGAGTGGGGAGCGGCCCCCTGTGACAGAAGAGGGAGGCGAGGCGGGGCCCACCGCCCCCAATCCAGCACCCAACGAGGCAGCCCCGCCGGGCAGCCAAGGCGCTTCTGGAAAACTCGGGTTTGAGTTGGTGATCCAGTACAACGAAGGGGAAGCAGGCCGCGCCCCCTCCCGGCCCCACCGCCCCAGAGGCCCTGGGCAGCGGCGGCGACAAGCTGGCGTGCGGGGCCTGCGGGAAACTCTTTTCCAACATGCTCATCCTCAAGACACATGAGGAGCACGTGCCCGCCGCTTTCTGCCCTTTGAGGCCCTCAGCGGTACGCAGCCCAGTTCGGAAGAGCTACGACAGCCTGTACCCACCCCTCGCCGAACCCCCCCAGGCCTCCTGAGGGCCCTCTGATTTGCCTGCTCCCCAGCTGGGCCCACCCTTCCTGGTGGCCGAGTCCGATGCAGGAGGCACCCGGGCCCCTGAGGAGCGTGGTCGAGCTGGACGCTGGCCCCCGAGGAAGAGGACGGCTCCAGGGGCAACCTCGCCCCACTCTTGCCTGCCGGCCGCCGGTTCTCCAGAACCAAGTTCACAGAGTTCCAGACCCAGGCGCTGCAGTCGTTCTTTGAGACCAGCGCCTATCCCAAGGATGGAGAGGTGGAGCGCCTGGCCGGTCTCCTGGGCCTGGCCAGCCGGGTAGTGGTCGTGTGGTTCCAGAATGCCCGCCAGAAAGCACGCAAACATGCCGGCGAGGGGGCACCCATGCCCCGGGGGGCGGCCCAGGGGGCCTCAGGCTGCAGGCGCTGCCACGCCTCCTTCTCTTGCGTCTTCGAGCTGGTGCGACACCTCAAGAAATGCTATGATGACCAGCCCCCAGAAGAGGAGGAGGAAGAGGCTGAGCGAGGGACGAGGAGGAAGAGGGAGAAGAGGAAGATGCAGATGAGGAGCAGGGCCTGAGACCCCACTGGGGGCCGAGGGCCCGTCCCCAGAACCTCTGGACAGGGAAGAGCCAAACCCGGCGGAGGCTGCAAAGCCAGGTGGCAAAGAGCCCGAAGGCCGGGCAGCAGCCTCGCCAGCCCCCCACGCACACCTGTGACCAGTGTGCTGCGACTTTCTCCAGCCACGACCTCCTGGCTGCTCACCGTCGGCTCCACTTCCTGCCCGTGGTGCAGCCCAGCGCGGCTCCTCACCTCCTAGACTTGCCCTTGCTGGTGTTCGGCGAGCGGAAACCCCCTGGTGACAGGGCGCTCCACGGTGCCGGGGCCACCGGTCAAACGGAAGCTACGAGGATGGCAGCCTGTCCCCGACGGGCAGCGAGGCGGGGGTGGCGGAGAGAGCGAGCCCCCCAGGGACAAGCGGCTGCGCACCACCATCCTGCCGGAGCAGCTGGAGATCCTGTACCGCTGGTACATGCAGGACTCCAACCCCACGCGCAAGATGCTGGACTGTATCTCCGAGGAGGTGGGGCTCAAGAAGCGCGTGGTGCAGGTCTGGTTCCAGAACACCAGGGCCCGCGGCGCAAAGGCCAGTTCCGGGGCACCCCAGGGGCGCACCCACCCCGCGGCCAAGCCTCCCGGGGCCCCTACCCCGCCCCTGCCCCCTTCCCCAAGTTCAACCTCTTGTTGGGCAAGGTGGAAGAGGGTCCGGGAGGGAAGCCCAAAAAGCGGGAAGCCCCTGCTTTCCCCTACCCCCGTCAGTTCTGCCGCTGGCCCCCTGGCCTTTCTGCCACCTGCAAAGAGCGCAGCGCCCCCCACACCAGAGCCCCCCACCCTGCACCTCTCCCGCCTGCCCCAGCACCCAGTGAGGATGAGGGCCCGGAGGAGCCCACCAAAACGTCTCCTGAGAGCGAGGCGTGCAGCCCCTGTGGCGGGGATCTCAGCGATTCCTCAGCCTCCAGCCTGGCTGAGCCTGAATCTCCCGGAGCGGTGGGGACGAGTGGGGGAGGAGGAGGAGGCGGTGGGGCGGGGGGCTCCCGACGGCCTGGGGCAGCGGCGCTACCGGACACAGATGAGCAGCCTGCAGCTGAAGATCATGAAGGCCTGTTATGAGGCCTACCGCACGCCCACCATGCAGGAGTGCGAGGTGCTGGGCGAGGAGATCGGGCTGCCCAAGAGGGTCATCCAGGTGTGGTTCCAGAACGCCCGGGCCAAGGAGAAGAAGGCCAAGATGCAGGGGGCCGCTGCGGGGCTGCTGCAGGTGGGGCGGTGAGGGCCCCCCTGGGAGCCCAGCGCGCAGACTGCCCCTACTGTGACGTCAAGTACGACTTCTACGTGTCCTGCCGAGGCCACCTCTTCTCCCGCCAGCACCTGGCCAAGCTCAAGGAGGCCGTCCGTGCCCAGCTGAAGAACGAAAGCAAGTGCTATGATCTGGCCCCGCACCTGAGGTGCCCCGGCGCCAAGGCCCCACCCGCTGCCACGCCCGGGTCTCTGCCTCGCCTGGCCCCCCGTCCTCTTGTCGGTCCAGCCCTGGCCCAGCCCCCACTGGGCAGTTTAGCTCCTTTCAGTTCAGGTGAGTGGGCAAGGTGGGAGGGGCTCCACTTGTGAGCTGCCCCTCGGGAGGGCCCTGACTGCCCCTCCGGGCCCTCAGGCCAGCCTCCTCCCGGTGGGCCTTGTCTTGGTGGGGATGGAGGTGGGGGTAAGCTGGAGGGACCCGGGCCTGAGGCTACCCCTCCTCTTTTCATCTCCCCAGGCCCTGCTGCCTCCTCAGGCCTCCTGGGCCTCGCCACATCAGTCCTGCCCGCTACAACAGTGGTCCAGACTGGCCCAGGTGGTCCCTTACCTCAGAGACCTGTACCCGATCAGACCAACACCTCCACAACTGGCCCCCGACCCTGCCCCGGGCCCACCCGCCGAGCCCTCTGGGGACATGGGCTCCGCTGAGAGGAAGCCAGTGGCAGCCCCACCAACTCCTCCACCGATGCCCTCAAAAACCTCAAAGCATTGAAGGCCACTGTCCCTGCCCTGTTGGGGGCCAGTTCCTGCCCTTCCCCCTGCCCCGGCAGGCACCACCCACCAGCCGTCTTTGGCCCCCAGTTACAGGGGGCCTATTTCCCAGCAGCTCTACGGCATGAAGAAGGGGCTGTTTCCCATGAACCCCGTGATACCTCAGACCCTCATCGGACTGCTCCCCAACACTCTCCTCCAGCCTCTGCCCCAGCCCCCGAGCCCACAGCCACAGCACCCCCAAAGCCCCTGAACTGCCCGGCTCCGGGGGGGGGAGGCCGGGAAGCCGATGAGCTGCTGGCGGGTAGCACGGGCATCTCCACCGTGGACGTGACCCACCGCTACCTGTGCCGCCAGTGCAAGATGGCGTTTGACGGGAGGCGCCGGCCGCTGCCCACCAGAGATCCTTCTGCTTTGGGCGGGGCTCGGGGACCCATGCCTGCCCCTGCGGGTGCCTGTCTGCACCTACCACTGCCTGGCGTGTGAGGTGCTGCTGAGTGGCCGCGAGGCCCTGGCCTCTCACCTGCGCTCCTCGGCCCACAGGCGCAAGGCAACCCCGGCCCCAGGAGGCCCCCCCATCACCGTCACCAACGCCGCCCGGCCGTCCACGGCCGCTGTGGCTTTGCCAAAGAGGAAGCAAGATTACCTCACACGGACTCCAACCCAAAAACTACTACTACCTCTACACTTCTAGCTTTATAAACAGATAAACCAAGATGTGGGGAGCTGCGGGAAGGGTGGGCTCAGGGCTCCCTCCCTGATTCCCACAGGGGCTTGGTGGGAGGTCCAGACCCCTCCCCTCAACCCTCGGCTCCGCCCACCTCACCCTCAGTGGGCTTCACACACACCCCACCTCCAGCATCGTCCTGCCTCCTCCCCACCCCAGACACTCCTCATGACTCCCTGCCCAGTGCCCCCCCACCCACTCAGGGCCTCCTGGCCTGGTGCCCAAACTCCTCTTGATTGCATTTCCCAGCCCCTTTTCCCACTGAATTCCCAGTCACCCCCAGCTCCTACACACAGACACAAAACCTGTTATCCCATGCTGTTCCACTGACAGAAAACACCAAAAAAATAAAGAGAGGAAAAAAAGAAGAAAGAAAAACCCAGGCAAGGCTAAAAGGGCAGGAAACAGGCGTCGCCACTTTCTCGGTCCACGCCCTGCCCAGAGCCACACCGCTCAACTCGAGAGAGACCCAAGCTGGCTTCCAAGGTGGGATCCTGGGTTGAGCCAGGAGCCCATGGAACTCAAACCAAACTGGAGGTTGGCAGGGGAGCTCGCTCCCCACTCCCTCCCAAGCCCCCTCCGCCCAGGGAGCCCCGCGGCCTGGACTCTAGGGAAGCCGCTGCTGGGACCCCGCCAACCCGAGCCTGCACCCTGGGAACTGCAGTAACTTATTCTCAAAGGCTTTAAACACAAAGATCCTCTCAGCAGCCGTGGGCCTGCCCTTGTCCCTGCCCTGCCATGGGGGTCCAGCCCCTGGGACGGCACTGCCCACCAACGGCAAATCCAAAGTTCTTAAAAAAAAAACAACCCTGAAACACACACAACCAAAAACCAACGCGAGAGAGCAAGTAAGCGCGTGCACATTCTCACAGGAGATGGAAAGACCAGATGGAATGAACTCAAGAAAAACTTGGAATATAAAAAAAAAAAAAACCCTGAAAACTCCCATCTAACAAGTGGTCAGTTCCTGTTTGTGTCACTTTCTCCTCTACCTGTGAGGGGCTGGGGCTTGGCAGAGACTCAAAGGACAGCTGCTGTGGTTGCTCCCAGCACCCACAGAAGCAGGAGCTGTGGCTGAAAAGGTACAGCCTGGCCTCCTGAATTGGTGTTGACCAGGGCACACACCCACTCCCAGCTGAGTCAGAAAAGCCAGCATCAGACCTGAGAGATAGTGCAGGGAGCTTGCCTCACGCGTGGCAGACCTCTGTCCAATGTCCTACACCACACATGGTCCCCCAAGTACTGCCAGGAGTGATCCCCAAGTGCAGAGCCAGGAGTAAGCCCAGAGAACTGCCAGGTGCCAGCTGAAGACCAAAATAAATGAGCAAGAGGAAAGTGTCCCTGCCCAGTCTCACCGAGCCTCAGGAAGTAATTGCAGCCACACCAGAGCGCAGCTAAACGTGTCGCCAGGTGAAGCAGGTGCTTCATTTAGGCAAAAGCTGCCCTGCCCTCCCAGCATTTCACACTGCCCTTCCCCAGCCCTCAGACACGGCTCCTGCCGCCATCCCTGCTTTGGGCCCTGCACCTCTAACAGTGAGTGCACACACACACACACACACACACAAGTGCAGCTGAGTCCCGGGATTAACATTCCCGAGGGCGGTCACAGACCAAGTCAACATTGAGATGGAAGCTTATGCACAGAGAGAGAGACAAGAGGACGCTGGGTCTATAGAGTCCTGCTTACCTCTCATGCCCTATCCCAGTCATTCAAAAACTCTAGTTCAGGATGTGAGGGCGATCTGGCTGCGACATCTGTCACCCCATTGATCGCCAGGGTTGATTCGGCTGATCTGGCTGGCTAGGCAGGTGTCCCCTTCCTCCCTCACCGCTTCATGTGCGTCCCTCCCGAAGCTGCGCGCCTCGGTCGAAGAGGACGGCCTTCCCGAATAGAGACGGACGGTCTTCGGTCGAGGGTATACGAGTAGCTGCGCTCCCCTGCTAGAACCTCCAAACAAGCTCTCAAAAACTCTAGTTCAAAGGGCTGGACAGATACAGAGTGGGTAGGACGTTTGCCTTGCATGTGGCCAAGCTGGTTTTGATCCCAGGCATCCCATATGGTCCCAAAGCTCACCAGGGTGAGGCTCACCCTAGGAGCAGAGCTCAGGGTATGGCTCAAAATCAAAACTCTAGATGGAACAAATCAGGGGAGGGTGGAATTAAGTTATCCCACTGATGCCCAAAAAGGCAGTGTGGATGGCTTGAGGAGGCACGATCCACCTCATAGAGGGTCCCTAAGGGAGATACTTTTCTCTCACCTGTTGAAATTCTGTGTATCAAACATAGCAGCGTGGGCAGGAGGAAAGAAGCTTTCACTCTGCTTTCTGGGAACAGAACTTGCCTATCCATGATGAAACAAAAACAGGAAAAGGTACAAACATTCTCAAGAAACCTCGGCACACAGCCCAGGCAGGGAGTCAGAGGTGAGGGGTCTGAGCGTGGGGGGCAGACACAAAGGCAGCCTGGCTTAGGAACTCCAAACATGCTTCTCAAAAAACATTGCCGCTCCATTCCCCAGCAGTTTTTTCAGCCTCCCCAGTGCCCTGGTCTGCACATAGTGCGTCCGTTTTGTTCCCGCAGACAGGACTGACGCCCTGGACTCACATGTGGGGGCCCAAGGAGCCAGCCTACTGCTGGCAGGTGTGGAAGCTTCTTGAGGGGGCTCTATCTCACAGCACTGATGTCAAAGCTTGGCTCCCTACAGCTAGAAGTCCTGGGGGTGGAGGGTGTTGGTCTCTGCTCCTGAGGAAGCACCTAGGGGGCCCCTCAAACCACAGCCCTGACCCCAGTGCTGAAGATCAAGTCAGTAGGGCTGCCGGCCGGGCATTGTTTCTCCTGTGGTGTCACTGACCCAGCAAGGGCTGCCACACGCCCAGCATGTTCCCTGTCTGCTAATGGCTACTTCAGCCAGAGCATCATCAGTGCTCATAGACTTGGGCCAAAGGAACTAGTCCTAAAGCTTCCTGGATTCTGGCTCTACTTCCTGCCAGGGTGAGCACAGAGGCTGGAGATGGACAGGATCTTGGGAGACTTGCTCTAAACTTGTTTCCCAAAAGTGGTGATAATGGGGGCTGCTAAGATAGCACAGTGGGTTCAAGCCCCAGCACTGCCTATGGTACCCTGAGCCCTGCCAGGGTAATCCCTGAGCTCAGAGCAGGAATAAACTCTGAGCAACACTGGGTGTGGCCCCAAAACAAAACAACAACAAAAGTGGGTGATAATGGCTCCCAGGGTGGGGTAAAGGGGGCCCCAAGGTGTTGGAACCACCCAAGGAAGCAGCAGTAGCCTCCTAACCTGTACAACTTTAGGAGCGTAGGGTTTTGTTCAATTAAAAAATAAGGGAGGGG